>OLKM01005829.1:0-15821 GCA_900291075.1 Melanogrammus aeglefinus | reverse complement strand
TCCACCTACCCAATTTATGGTTCCCGTCAATATGCCTGTATAAAAGAAAGAAGTGACAGCTGTTACAATCCTGGAAAAACACTCAGAATTATTTAGGGTCACATCATACAATTGGTCCATCTCTATGGGCCAGAAATATTGTTGCGAGACCTTAATGAACCCTTAGGGTAAAAAAAAGGTTGTATGTTTGTGTTATTTGTCCATTAGTATCAGTTATATAATGTAGTGCTTCCCAATGATTAGCCGGGCCAAAATCACCATTGGCAATAAAAACCAATGACTCATGGTTGACAGCAAATCATTAACAAATTCAAATATTTGTTAATCTTGTTAACCATAATGTGGCTAATCTCCCGAGTGTGTGTGATCTGTGATCACGATCACTTTTATGTAAAATATGGTGATCAAAATGATCGTGTTGATCACACACACTCAGGGATACATTGTATTTTTTTTGACTCAATGGAGCTAAACCAGTCCTCGGTTGGGGGAAGTCAGCTAGTTCTAATCTAGGGAAGCCTATGAGCGAAACTTTTAAATCAAAATTGTTACAGGTAATATAAATACATGGATCACAAACAGTAACGTTAGGCAAGCCATAACTTGTAAGAATAGACCGGTCAATGGCCCAAAGCACACATACCATAACTCGTTTGAAGTTTGCACAACTGTAAACCCTTCGGAGAATGGCTTGACTGCGTCTCAATGACCGTCCGACGGATCAATCTCCTGCAGAATTTGACGGATCCTCCAGCGCTGGATACGAATTCCGCGAGCCCGTAGACTTCCAATGACGTATCTCTCACCAGCATTCGGGGTACTCATGGCGAAATCTCCCTAACGATTGATGTAAGTTCTACATTGGTCAAGGACGTGTATTCTAAAGGTCCGACACCAAAACGTTGCCTATGTCTGAACACAGTCCGACGGCTTATTCCGAAAAAAGAAGCAATTCCCTGCCAGTTAAAACCAAGTCCCAGGCACTGGTTAAATTGCTCAACTGTTATGTCGTATATGGCGACATGGAATGCCAAGTCTGGCTGTAGGTGGAACCGGAGGAAGGCAGTTTTCTTGAGTATTTCTAGGCCTAGTTCTAAAATTACACAATCTACTGAAACAAAACCATATTGACTGCAAAAAAACAACAGTCTCTCCATCAGGTCCTTCCCTAGAGCGAACCATGGACAACATAGAATTTAATATAATGGTGTGGTCATTAAGCTCTCTAAAACATCTCTCGTCTCCCGGGTCTTGCTGTAGGCTTTCAACGCAGCGCAGCACCCTATTTAGAAAATATACGATTTCATCGCGATTGCCAATTGTACAAATAAGCCTCAGACTGACCAAAATAATTAAAAGTCTTGCACATTCTATTTCATTTTCATATACAAAAAAAACCGGATTATGTCGTCCGTCTTCACGTTGGCTTAGATTGGCTTTTGAAATGTCCGCTCTTCCACCGTTGCTTTAGAAACCGCACTCTTTGTTCCGCCTTCGGTTTAAATGCCGACCTTGACCTTGGATTTCATGCCACATAACCTTGAACATTCTTCATTCACTATGAACGCTCTCACCGGTCACTACTGGAATTATCTGTATGAATACATGTTGAAACGCTATGCAAATCTCATGATGACATACATTACATATAACTGAAAACGGTATTCATATATTGAACATTTTACAAATATGCTTGCATGAGTGTTTCAGATAGATAGTATAAATGTTTCACTTGGTATGAATGTAAGGCATTTATATGTATGTGTATATGCACAGAGGATGTATGTATGTGTGTGTGTTTTCAATATGTATTTGTGTAAGTGTTTAGAAGAGTATTATGTTATGTGTGACGTGTTTCAGTGTGAGTGTGTGAGCGTTTCAGTAGTGAGTGTAATGCCGCTTTTCCACTACACTTTTCCAGCACGACTCGCCTCGACTCGCCTCGCCTCGGCTTCGCCGCGACTCGCCACGTCCTTTCCATTACAAAAAAGTACCTACTTTCACGGTGGGGCGGAGTCGTATAGCACGGCGGTGCGAAACTGCCGTGACACAAGGGATGTTCTATGCGCGATACAAACACAAACACAAAACAATGGAGGACATGGAGCAGTGGTTTGTACTTGCTGCTCGTATCTGTGGCTTTTGTCACAAACAAAGGCAAAAGAAGATAGTTCAGAAAAGGCGCAGGCGGCGAGACCAAAACACAACGAGAAAAATACAGGAGAGTTTTGGAAGCCGATTTACAGCAGTATGAAGCGAAGATTAGACGCAGTGACGACACTCTCTGACCAATCAGCGGCCAGCGGATGGTCGACGTCACATTTTAGTACGGCTTGACTCGCTTGGAACTCACCGAGCAGGTACTAAAATAGTACCTGGGTACCAGTTTTTACTTTCCCTAGTGGAAAGCAAAAAGAACGAGGCGAGTCGAGGCGAGGTCGAGGGAGTCGTGCTGGAAGTGTAGTGGAAAAAGCGCCGATAAGGTGTTTCATAGTATGTGTGTGAGATGTCCCTCAATTAGTTATGTCCTAAACGGCCCCTCATACTAACACCTATGTTACGTGCGCTTGTTCCTTTGTGGCAATGGGCGGGCCAGTTACAATAGTAGGCCTACGTCCTGTTAGCCCAGGTTCGTGAATGTTTTCGTTTTGCGTATGAAAGACATTAGAAAAAGGGTATCTTAGACATAGAAACAATGTATTTAAAAGTACGATTTGGCATAGTTATTATTGTCGGCAATGTTGGGTTTTTGTTGTTGCCGACTAGGGCTATTGTGATACACCCATTCAAGTAGCAGTGGCAGAACTTGGATCGGCATAACTGGTCAGATACCCAGAAACATATGCTAAATAAAGACAATTTGACAGGCCTGGTATGGTGGGGATTGGTTTCACGTTGACGGAATGTTTGTGAATTGGAGGGTGGATAAAAGATAATCACTTTTCGACGTGCTTGGATAAACCAGCCGAGATATATATGAGGAGGCCGTCCTCACACCGATCCTTCCTCGTCGTCGTCTCGTCTTGATTGTCCTCCGGTTCATTAAAGGATAGTAGTATTGTAACTCTAGATTCTATGGTTATAGGCGCAGCCTTTTAAGGGCTATCGCTATGGGTTATCCCTAGGCTGTTGAGTCCGTAGCGCGCACTAAAATTTTGTAATCCCGCCCACCACAGCGTGGGCCATCCGTCCGCGGGCCACCCATATATTTCGGGCTGCGGCGGACGATCTGCTCCTACAAACAGCTTTTGCTTCAACTATTAAAGACATTGAGGGCCGGACACTTAAAAGGCTGCGCCTATACTATAGAATCTAGAGTTACAAGGGTACGTAACTATCGTTCTGGAGTCGTATAGGCTTCGCCTGGTTAAGCTATCGCTATTGGTTAAAGGTGCGAAGCACCGACTATAGTCTATGCCTCATTGGTCCGATTGGTTACCAGAAACACTACATTAGAGGTGGATTCATGATTCGTTTGCCGTTGACCAGTTCGCGTTCAGTTAGTTCGCCAAGATGAGTGGTTCGCGAATCGTATCGTTCGTTCGTTCAGCCCAGTTTCGGTTCAGTCCAGTTTCCGTTTCCAGGGTAGCGGTGGTAATCGCATCATGCAATGCACCCATGCATGTTCTCAGCTGAGTCAGTCAGACTCAGTGCTACCGGAACTCGACTGAACTGGTTCAGTTCGAGTTTCGGTGAATCGAATGGGCGGTATCGAATCGACTTTATCCTGAAGTTGAGTCAATATCGTTAATTTTATATATTAAAAAAAATACCCGGAGATAAAGAACAATGGTAAAACCCTAACGCCTAAAATGTAAAACACCAGGCTACCTTGACAAGAAAAACTGTAACGGACCACCTGAGGTTTTTACTTTCACCTCAGAGATAATGCGTTAGTTAATAATGATATGCCTTGCGGCATCACCTGCGCATAGTGCTGCTGCGTAGGCCTACGATGGACGTTCAAGTATCGTTACTTCATGTATCGTTGAGCTAAAACTAAGTTAAAGCCTAGTATAACTTATAACCTGGCTCTGGTTGCAGTGCCAAGCAACAGTGTGTGCCGTTGAGTCCCCGGTCCCTCGTCTTTCCTGAAGAGACTGTCTGCGATGTCGTGGGTTCTGGGAGGAGTCATTCTGAGTCACGAACGAGTTGCGAACGAGACGACCGACGCGACGAGGACGACCGACGCGAACGAACGACCGACGCGAACGAGACGACCAACGCAAAATGAGACGACCCGACCATGCCGAACGAGTACGACCGACGAGGCGACGAGGACCGACTGCGACGAGGAAGAAGAAACCAGTTCGGGTCTTGTCGTTCTAACGATTCGTTAGTTCAAACGAATCAGTTCGCGACCGAACCACCTCTACACTACATACATATAGTATCATGCGTCAGACATAGCATAACATATGTCATGGTTTATCTAACGGCATGTCCATCAACGAGAGCTCTAATTGTCGGATAAAGACCACAAAAGCTCTCAGCATGAACATTCGACTCCACTTCACATTGTTTAAATATGCGAGGGGAATAGTCACACAATCATACTCACTCTGACAAAGCACCCAGACTGACGTGCGTCATAGAGAGGCGCGCATGTCTCGTAGTAAACCTAATAAAGAAGAGCCATGGGGAAGCCAGGAGCTTGCGTGTGCAAGATTCCTCCATCGGATCCTCTTGCAGGAGCGACAGAGACGATATTCCTCTGGTCGAGTGAGCCCTGATATTCTCGGCGGCTCAACCCCCGCTGACAATGAGCCTGATTGATAGCATCACCACGAGCCAATGTGAACAGCCGTTGTTTGTCAGGGGAAGGCCTTGGATGGTCTCTGTAATGCACAAATAACTGTTGGGATTTGCCGCAGAGCCGCCGTGCGTTTCACTTATTAGGTCAAGCGCGCCACGGGGCACAAGAGATGGTTTGTCGCCTCCTCTCAGATTATGCGGAGAGAGAGAAATATATATATCGTCGATCTGAACGAGGCTAGATATACTCTTTGGTATAAATAATATGCTTCTTAGGGGCGTAATGGACCCGAACTGCCGTCCCCTGTTGAATTATCGATATGACAGGTCGCTCACTCTCTTGCTGACGTCAGGGCAGCAGCAAAGCTGTCTTGGGCTGACACCAACTTGAGTGGGAACCTGGTCAGCAGGTCTCAATGGGCTTCTTTAACCAGTGGCGGCTTTCAGCACAGTTGTTAAATCCATTGTGATTGAGAGAGCGCGTCACAGGGCCTCTCCTCACACCTTTTAGGACAGCGCTTCATTGAAGGGGGTGACTAAAAAACAGTTTTATCCCTGAAACCTTCGTGCATGATGGAAACAGCAGCGCGTAGCCGGGTAACACGCTCTGGTGGAGTCAGCTCGGGCACACTGGATGCGTCCGCACGACTCCTGCGGAGAGGCCGAGACCTCATAGGCGCTCCAGCTGCCACAAGCGCGTGGCCGATCTCTGGGTATCTATGATTGCTCCCCCTGCCTTGTGAGAGAGCGTCTCGCCGCCAAGGATACCTTCGGCGGCCCGAGAGCAGACGCTTGCGGAGGCAGGGGAAACCACGGAGGTCCTTGACTTCGTTGCGTGGCATTATAGAATCATATCTCCACAAGCTGCCCTCTTGACGCGGTCCAAGACTTGGGGAATCAGGGACGGGTGGAAAAGAGCGTTTTAGGAGTATGTGTTCGGCCACGGGTCTGTGATGCGAACGCATCCACCCCGAGCGGGGGATTGTCCTTCGCCGCTGAGAGAGAACCACAAGCTCGCACCGTATGTGTTTTCTCCCGCGGTAGCGAATAGGTCCGAACTCAGACTTCCCGAACTCTCTCCATATCTGATTCTGACAGTCCAGCCTCTGACTGCGTTGGCGACCCCCTCTCGACAATCATGATCAGCCCTCAGACCACCGGGATGTACGTCTTGTCTATTGGAGAGCAATGCGTTGCGTGCCCAGCCATAACAGCTGTCTCGCTATTATGCTCAGCAGCTGTGGTCCGAGTTGACGCGCACTCCTTGGTGATTTATGTATGCTGGCTGTCGCCGTCCTGTCGCGACATCATTAGTGTTTGATTCTCGTCATCATGGCAAAGTGTTGGATTCGCTTACCATCACAGTGAGGAGCTCCAATGCGGTTTATATGGTCATCGTGGGGGGCGGCCCAACGCGCCACCGTGAAACTCGCAACTGCATCCGCCCCGAACAGAGATAAAGCATTACCGTGAACACTGAGTTGATGTGTGACGATGTGGACGTTGCTTTGCCAACGGCATCCCCTCTCGCGAGAGTTCGGGGATCGGATGCACACGAGGGTCAAATCAGAGGCCCACTGAGTATAGGGGGATGGTCACTCTGCGCCGCCGTTGACGCACCGGTCGAGCGATGCCGCTCCAGGCAGAAAACCAATCTCTGCAGCCGCTTATGTGAACAGCCCAAGTGGCACCACCGTATGTGAGCGGCCGACATCATGCCCCAGCAGCCTCATGACAGAGAGGGCTGTCACGACGCTGCCCGGGAACAACGGCGGAGGAGAGAACCACAACGTCTCCATCCTCTGCTGTGAGAGCCATGCTCTCCATTACAGCTGAATCAGCTTTCTACCCCCAAATACATCACACTCTGTTGAGGGAGGGGGAGCTTTTCTCAGTTTTATGCTGACGCCTAATTCGAACAGTGTGAATTACCAGTTGTTTGTTTTTGTTTGAATAGCCGCTTCCTCCTTGGGAGTGAGCCATCAAAAGCAAGATCGTCCAAGTAGAACAGTACTCTTTTTTTCATTGCCTGTTGGGTGCGTGCAGCGGCTGGAGAGCCGTCTCCATGCACTTGGAGAAGCGTTCGTGGGGCTGAGAAAATAGCCGAACGGGAGACGGTTGTACTGTTAGTCGTGACCCTTGGAATGAGAGAAACGCAGATTTCCTGTGTTTGGGGGATCATGTGACGTGGGAAGTAGGCGTCCTTCAAATCTATTGATGTGAACCAGTCGCCCTCGGTTCTTACACTACGTGAATAACACTCGCTGATTGTTAACATGTGGAAACGGCCTCTCCGCGATGCATTTGTTGAATAGGGCTGATCGAGAATCCGTCTCAGCCCTCCTGTTTCTTGGGTACAGAAATAACGGGATATGAATCCCTGCATTGCTCTCTCTGCAGGGACTGCGGAAATCACTTTTTCGCTAGAAGCTGCTGTAGCTCCGCCAAAAGTGACAGTGTTGATCCTGGTTACAGCGTGTTTCCACAATCCCGTTGAATCGCTGCGGGACGGAGACGCGGTGAACTGCAGGGTGTTTGTGACCCTCTTGCTGATCAGTCCTGCTCCAATCCATTTGGCCAGCTGCATGCGTTTCAGCCATTCCGAGTAATGCTCCGAAAGCGGCCGTGCAGGCCTCTTGTTTCGATGCGGCTGTCATGGATGAACGAGCACGCTTGAGCCCTCTGCCGCCGCCTGCGAGGGGAGGATCCCTCTTCGCAGCCATGGGAGCTTTGCCGAAAGGGCTGGGTGTGTGTGTCACTTAGCAAAGGCAGGCTCTGCCCTGACTCAGCTTGTGATCAATAGTGTTTAGTTCCCTCTCTCCGAGCGTTGGACGCTGAGGGTGGAATTAACACGGACCTGTCGTAGCAGGACTGCCCGAACATGTGAACGACCTGCGTGTCATTCGCAGAACAAGAGAGCTTCGTTTCAGCGGCCGCCCCGCCACATGTGCATGCCAGGCATGATGTGGTGAGGGAAAAGTAAATGTAGGGTGGCTCGATCATAATAACGAGGTTTATTGACGGCCTGCCTATATGTGGTGGGAGATGCGTGTGACTGAACAGTCACGGCTTGAAACCGGAAGCTCTGGCGTTAACTGGGCTGTGGGGGGAAAACAGCTGTCTTTAGTAAAGAGGTGTTTTCCGCTGGTCACACGCTTTCTCCCTCCGCCCCGTAATAGCGCCGGCGCTTTGTTGCAGGCTGGGCATCGCCCCATGAGCCCGCTGCCGCCCCCGAGGCCTCGCTGGCTCTCGCCGCCGCCTGGCGACGGAGCGGTGGCGGGAATGGGAAGCCGGGCGAGGCTGCCTTTGTAAAGGTAATGAAGGGCTGGCCTCGATCAATAATTGTGAGGTTTCATTGACGCGCCTGCCTATCTGGTGGTGGGAGATGCCGTGAAACAGTTTACGGCTGAACCGGTAGGCTCTGGCGTTAACTGGGGTGCTGGGGAGAAACAGCCGTCTTTAGAAAGAAGACGTTTTCCGCTGTCACACGCTTCTTCCTGCCCCGTAATAAGCCGGCGCTTGTGGGGCGGGGCATCGCCCCATGAGCCCGCTGCCGACTGGCCTTTGCTGCCGCTGGCCGCGGCCTGCGATGGAGGCGGGCGGGGGCGCTGATTAGCGCGGCGAGTTGGCTCTTTCAAGGAGGGCAATGGGCTGGCACGATCAATAATAGGTTTATTGACGGCCTGTCTATACGTAAGTGGGGAGAATGCGGCCGCCGAAACAGTAATGGCCGACGCCCGACAGGAACGGCCCGGTTAACTGGGGATGTGGGGAGAGCAAAACACAGCCGTCTTTCTAAAGAGATTGATGGCGTCTTAAAAAGAGCCGTTGTTTTCTCGCCGGTCCACCACCGCGTCTCCCTCGCCCCATCATGGCCTTCGCCGGCGCTTGTGGGAAGGAGGCAATTGCCCAATGAGCCGCTGCCCGGGGCCCTGCTGGCCGCTCGCCACATGCCCACGACGGGGGCGGCCGGGCTTGTGAGCCGGGGGCCAGAGGAGCTGCCGGCGGCGCCGCCAAACGGTGGCTGTCGGGGGCCCACCGGCGGCGACGGGGACCCGGGGCGGGCGCTGCTTGTGGGGTGGAGGCGGAGAGGGCGGGAGACGTTGTCTCCGGAACTTCTCTGCCTCCTCGGAAGCAGCCTGCAATCTCGTCCATCATGGACGACAGGCGGGGCCGAACAGCCCGTCCGAGCTGATGGGTAAGCACTCTAGCAACTGACGCCTCACCCGGCTCAGGGAATTGCCCGGGGTCTGTTGGCAGCCACAGTTGCCGCTGAAATTAGGTGCTGCCATGCCGCCGTCCGGGCCGCTGTTACCGCACCGGTGGAACGAGGCAGAGGATGACACCCGCAGCTTTCGCCACGTCGACTGCCCGTTCGGCCAGAACGATGAGGGTCAGCGCCATGGTGGAGATGTCATGCGTAGCAGGGCGATGGTTGTTCACAACGCCATCTGCTGCATCATGCATTGCATGCGCCCCTGTCTGTGAGCTTGGCCGTCAGCTGGTCTTTGGGAAGTGGGGCGGCGGCCGCGAACCCCGGCTTCACCCGAAAGACAGCGCACAGAGGCGGGGTTCCAGCGGCGGTAAACGGTACTTGCGCCCTGTAACCGGTCTGTCAGACCCTCCGTCTTCGTGACCTGAATGAAGGTCTTCCACCGAGCTCCGAGCTTCCCGGGCTCCGCCGGCAGCCGCACTAAAGTATGGTCTGATGGCGGGAAACATCGGCCAGATCGATTCGAGACGGGCAGGGGCGTGTCGCGGCTCGAGCCCCAGATTCCATGCAGCTGTCCGGGCGTTGGGGGGCCTGAGGCATAGGCACCGCAAGGCAAGTTTTGCGGGCTACCTCTGGGCGATAATGCCAGGTAATGAGGAGACCGGTGGCACAGTTGCTGCTGCCCCGGGCTCCGGCCCCTCCATTCGGAGAGGGGAAGCCGGGGGAGACACCCCCTCCTTGCCGCGGTCGGAGTCGTCCGACTCCGCGCCCGCAAAGAGGGATGGAGGGGGCATCGTCGAGCGGGTACGGGAGAAGGTCGTTCGGCACCTTCGGCGACGGCGGCGGCAGTGTCGGCTCGGCGCTTGTCGGTTTTTCCGCCGACAGCGCCTACAATGCTGACACAGCACAGCGGCGAGAGCGCCAAGAGGGCATGTTTTCCATGCCCCAGGCCACCTCTTGCACACTTCGTGGCCGGGTCTTCGGGGCAGGAGATTGTAACCGGTGTTACAGGACCTGGCAGATGCGGATCGTCTCGGAGTCCCATGGTTATAATCAGTATGCTAGGATCGCTCCTGAAGAAAAATGGGAGCAGATCGTCCCCCGGCGGCGCCCCGAAATATTATGGGTGGCCCGCGGACGCGGTGATTGAGGCCCACGCCTGTTGATGGGGCGGGGATTACAAAATTTTCCAGTGCTAGACGGCTCACGCCTAAGGGATTAACCCCAATAGTGATAAGCCTTAAACAGGCCGAAGCCTATACGACTTAGAACTACGCCAGCCTTAGCTGCAAATTGCAATGTTGTGGTGCACCATAGCTGTGTCACACATTATCACAGCCGCATGACTTGGGCTGGTGAAACTCTGGAGCCCTCCACTGGACTTGTGGACCGGCATCTAAGAGCGCCACTCTCCACCCTCCCCGATCGTGTGCGCTCAACGATGCACGGGCACCAGACGGTGGGCTTCGTTATTATTCCTCGTCATGGGACGTCCTCCCGGATATCACAGGTGTGAGAGGTGGGGGACGAGGATAGCCCCATTGTCTCCGCAGGAGCCGCCGCCACTCTCCCCTGGAGCAGGCTGCAGCCAGCCCGGCTGATGGAGGACTCGCGGAAGACGAAGGAGTTCGTGTGTGCTTCCAGGGCCATCTCACCCCACGGACATCAAGGATGAAGCCCCTGATGTGCGCACACCACCCTGGCAGTTCACAGCGCATATCCCGTCAGGCATATGAAAACTGGGCCATCCACATGGGCGCGTATGAATTTCGGTACCAAAGTTCCGTCACTCCACGGCTCCGGGCACTTGAGGGGATGCGGAAATGACTTGAAAGAATATCTTCGTGGGGTCGCACTCATCTCGTCTCTGCCTGGTGTGGAAACGGGACCCGTTCTCGCGGGACCAGTCGGACCGGAGGCCTCGTACGGTCAATTGCCTGGACAGACCACTGCAAATCTGGCATCTTGGACAGGCCCTCTGCCTTCTCCGACGACACCCTGCCAGAAAGGCTCCCTGTGGGCGTAGAACCTGAAGGGCGGACAAGAGCCTGTACTTGCCGGTGTGAGCGCAAAGTTCCTCCTGTTTGCGCCGTCTCAGAGTCTTCGCTGATCCGTCCCAAGCAGCTTGTCTGATTGGCTTCCCTGGGCAGCCTGTAGCGCTGGGATGACCTGCCGCCGCGTATTGGTAGACCTCGAGGGGGTCAAAGTCTTCCGGGATTCAAGCATTAATTGCAACAAGGTGACTCCAGGGACGCCTCTCTCTCTCTCTCTCTCTCTCTCTCTCTCTCTCTCTCTCTCTCTCTCTCTCTCTCTCTCTCTCGCTCACGGAGCGCTAGCACACGCTGTCTACCAGCCATTATTTGCATTGATGTAGCCTACTGCATGGCCCCTTGCACTATATAGGCCTATGTTCCGAGACTAATTAATAAAAAACCTGTCAACAAATGATGTTAAGGTAACACTTTATAATAACCCTCCATAATAAACCATTTATGAAGCATTTGTTCATAGTTTGTTCATCATTTACAAATTGTTATCCCAACATTTACAAACCTTAGTAATTGTATTTGTAAATGAGTAGTTATTAAGTATTTATGAACCTGTTTTCTAATGATCTATAAGAGAGTTTTTATAAGGAACATTAGTTAGGGGATTTATAAATGAGTATTAATGTATTTACAACATGTATTCAAATGATTTTTCTAATGATCTATAATATCATATATAAGGACATTAGTAAGTGTATTTTTTAAATGAAGTATACTACGATGTATTTATGACAACATGTTTCAAAATGATTTTCTAAACAGATCTAAAAGATCATTTTATAAGGACATTAGCAAGCTAATTTGTAAACCGAGTAGTCATGTTTGTCAATGAACATTTTTTCCAAACCATTTCCTAATTATTATAAGATTCATTAATAAGGTATATAATAATGGTCTGCTCACATTTTACAACATGATTAAGCAAGCAGGTTTTCATCAATGAGTTAGTAATGATGTCACCATAATATCCTTTATAAGCATGTGATGATGGTCTGCTCACCATTTATGGGTCATCATGAATCATTATGGGTCAAGCATAAGCTATCGTCCAATTCTCATAAGTGAAAATAATATATGTTGAGCACATGTAACACCTTAGAGTTGTATGCTTAATATAGGTTTTTAGAAAGCATTTTAACTTATCATTAGTTAAAGTGTTTTGCCATGGGTTGATATAAAGTTGGGTAACTGTCTCTATACTTCTATAAGCATTTACAAATGGCCACAGTAACTGAGGACCACCATACTATGACAACCATTTACTTAGCATTTAGTAAAGTGGTTGCATGGGTTGATATAAAGTTGGTACTGTGTCCTTATACTTTATCAGCATTTCACAAATGGCCCAGTAAACTGAGGACCCCTTAATATAGAAACCATTTTACTTACCATTAGTAAAGTGTTTTGCATGGGTTGATATAAAGTTGGTACTGTCTATACTTTATAAGCATTTACAAATGGCCAGGAACTGAGGACCCATTACTATAGAAACACCATTACTTTACCCATTAGTAAAGTGTTTTGCATTGGGTGTTGATATAAAGTTTGGTACTGTTTATACTTTATTAAGCATTTACAAATGGGCCTGACTTACTGAGGGACATACCATTAGAAGACACTTCTCTGCAGCAACAACTCCAAAAAATGAACCTCAAACGTTAGGTTGTTTAAACATATCAATCGGCAAAAACACACCACACAAGCCATCATCGAGGGACGAAGTGAAAATTGTAAAGACATTATTTTAAAAAACCACACTGTGAACAATTAATTTCACTTTAAACATGCATTCAATAATCTAATTAATACTAACACAACAGCAACAACAACAACACGTAACTTTAAATAAGGGGATCAGCTATTTTTTTTTTAGGTAATTCCAGAGTCTTTTATATTTCTTGGGTTCGGTGGTGTACATGTGTTTTCGTTCACGTCCTATGGCATCCTTGCCCCTCTGTGCAAAACTGGAGAGCTTTCTCCTTTTTGTGGGGCGCTCTCTTTTTTAGCTCTGCATACCGCCTTGGGGCAGCAAATGGTACAGCTCTGCCATGCATGTGGGGCAATTACAAACAATGGTGTTGCCGATCGGACCCCACAGCTTTTGAAGGCTGTGGTGGGCCCCCGCACCTTTGCGCGGTACCGGGCCACCACCTCTTCAGATCTTTAGCTTCAAATGAGAGAGAAGGTAAAATGAGTACAGCGCACATCATACATAATGCTTACTAATTCAATTTAATATCAAACTTGATACACTTGAAAGTGGGGTGTACACTTTCCCCCGCCACTGTATATTTCTTAATTACCTCGTTGTGTTTAAACACCTTGCCCCTTCCGGTTCTTTGCCCTTTTCCCCTGCTTCCGTCCTTTTCCCCTGCTGTTCTTCTTCTTCTTCTTCTTCTTCTTCTTCTTCTTCTTCTTCTTCTTCTTCTTCTTCTTCCGTCCCTCATCACCGAGGAGGAGAGGTTGGAGGAAGGAGTCGGAAGAAGAGTCGGAAAAGAGGTGGGGAAGAATCATGAGCCCCTGACTTTGGACAAAGTCGTTTGAGTCGGCTCCCTGCGGACTGGCACTTTCTTCGCCTGGGGTGGACTGTAGTCAGGTGGTTTTGCCAAAATGGGGACAAACGGCGGACAAAGGCACCAAGTTTTATTACCACATGCTCTTCCATCACTATACCTTTCAATTTAGAGGGGGTTCCACTTAATCAAGATGGTGGAAGGCGGCCTTCTTGGATTTCCAAGATTTTCGCATTTTAAAACTCTTATATTTTCAATTAATTCAGCTCCAGTTCACTTAGAAGATCAATTCATTGGTGTACTAAAATTAACATTTCCTGGGTCAATGAATGCAGTAAAGATGTTAGGAATATCAGTAAGTGATGTTTTACCAACAGTAGATCAAGATGGTGGAAGGCGGCCATCTTGGATTGACAAAACTTCTGCTATAAATGCTAATAAATCAATCTTCCAAGCCACTGTGAAGGTCAATCTTGGTGTCAAAAATATACATTTTCTTTGTCAAATGGAATGCAATAAAGGTATTGAGAATATCATTAGATAATTATTTATGCCAAAAATATATTAATATATTAATTCTGGACACAGAATATAAAGGTAAACTGAACTTTAATGTTACACAAACAGGGGAAACAGTGGTGCACAAAAAATAACAAACCCCTTCCCTAAAAGAATTTCCCTTTGTGATAAAAAATCATCGTGCATCGTCCTGTATCGTGCTCAGCCTTTGTCCAACAGCATGCAGGGGAGAGAGAGAAGCGGAACCAGTACATCAGTCCCCCCCTGGAATTTCATTTACCTTCCCCCCCCCCCAAAACCAACCCTCCTTTCTTATTAGTTTGCTAGTGTATTTAGTTGGTGTAACATTTGCAACTGCAAAGGCCTGTGCAATTCCACTGTGCTTTTTTGCATGAGCACCTTGCCGTACAGTCCTTTATACAACTGCATTTGATTAGTTCACTGCAGGCTTTTGAAGCGATTGGCAAGGTGCTCCACACAGGAAGCCAGGCCTGGCTGTCTACATCCAGTGTCCATCCCCATCCTTCAGGGCTGGGTATTGGCTGCTGGGTTTTTTCGGATGTTGACCAGATCCCAGACTGGTAAGTGTTACCTTTTCACTGCTGCCAGTCCAACTTCTGCCTGGCCATCTGCAGCTCATGGCGCAGTCTCGTTGAAGCCAGTTGGGCATTAGGAGCGACTGTGGTCCTAGCTTAATGTTTGGGGGAAAGAATACAACTTTTCAATAAAAATGTTCACACCGCTCATTTCCAATAATGAAGGTTAATCATTGTCATAAAGAACAACAGTGAAGCGCTCCAGACATCGGAAGTGTTGGGCATCTATGGTCACAGCAGTGTGCGGATTTGCTGCTATGTAGTTGAAGGCCTGTGTGACCTCTGGGTAGGAGTTCCAAGCAATCCATGCTGACTTCTTCCCCTTCCCACAGAATGCTGAGGTTGTGTCACAGCCTGTGTAGCAGTGGAAGACTGGAAGAGCGGTTGACTTGTCCTTTCCCAGAGCGTGGCTGATGGTATTTACATGCAGATAGGTGTAGTTCTTGCCAGTGCCAAAAGCAATCCAGATGTTTGCAGCTGGATACTGGGTGAGCAGGGCATGGAACTTGCCAATGAGGATCACAACAACATCTGTATCCACAGTGCGCACCAAGCAGGTAGAAGAGCCATGCTCCAGGGCATCAAGTAGGTGGATCAGTATCCTAGTATCGGCCTCTTCATGGTTGCATGGCAGCATGGAGTGGCTGGTTGTCTGTGCGGCCACTCGATTCAGCGTATCGAAGACCGGTTTCCCGAGGTAATGAAGGTTCATCACCATGCTTGCCCCCTTCTGGCCACAACAGTGGGACCTCAATCTTCCTGAGATAAAGGTGAAGAGTTCTCCTTGTTTCTTTAGGGTCACGCAGGAAATCCGGCCAATTCCCTCTGCAGTCTTGTTCTGGACTCATATGACGTTTTCCGGTTTCGGGTACCTTGTTTTTGTCGCCGTCACGCTTTCCCTGGTTGATCTCTTTAGACTGCTGGGGGAAGTAAGGTATGCAGACTGATCGCTCAACTTTGGTAGAGTTCCGGACATGTTCATGAGTTGGGGATAAAACACAGCTGGGCCATATTCTTCAAAACGTGTGGAGTGTTGGAGGAGGAGTGCAAGTGGACCAGGCAGCAGCTCCGTGCAAGTACTCTTGGATCATCAAACGTGAGGCAGGAGTGTTCCGTGTGTGTCTTCTGGTGCAAGGACTTTAGTCAGATCTGAACTTCTGTTCCCAGCGCGTAGTTT
>OLKM01005828.1:0-15827 GCA_900291075.1 Melanogrammus aeglefinus | reverse complement strand
GGTGGGTGTAGTTCGCTGATAATCTAATGTATACACTTATTTCCGATTGGTTTGGGGTTGGGTGCCGGCTACTTATTAACTTGGAGAGATGGCATCAGCAGCTGCGTAGTTCGCAAATCTGGTCCGTCTGTACTTTTATGCACACCAACTTGATCGCTGTCAAGGAAAGTGGATTTCTTGCCTGATTCACATCTTTGTTATTACTCTGCAGTTGTTCGGTCACTTATTCAAGCCAGCGGTGTCCGGTTGCTAAGGCAACGTCACGTCTTTGGCAGACTATTTCTCTGCGGATCAACACTACCAATGGTAATTTTGAAGATATTGTTTCATTTTTGCAAGGAGCCGCTGTAATAGGGGATAATGTTAAGAACACCACACTTAAGGGCGAGCAAGACCTCCACTTCGCGTCGGGATTCCGGTTTCGCCTGTTACGGGGCTTATTTTCGCGATGGTCCAAGGACCAGCGTTCTGTACAGCATTATCCCTTACATTTATAAGTCCAGACCATGAAGCTGGTTACAAAAGCGGCTGAAAACCAGGAAGCGGTTGCCGCCCATGTGAAACGCTCAGATTTTGACCTACTCGCTCAGCTTCCCGTGTTTTGAAACTTTCCGGCGGTGCAGCGGGCAGAGAAGCAGCAGCAGTCGCTTTTGAAAAACGCGCTGGCCCTTCAACACCGCCGCGCCTGACCTCCGGCAGCGAGGCGGTTAAAGGGCGGTTGACGCGCTGGCGTATGCAAGCACTGTGCGCGAGAGAATACGAACGTACGCGTAACACTTTGTAAATGCCTACTAGTACTTTGGATTGCTGACGGAATGATCTATTACATTTAGAATTAATAGGATCAGAATTTCCATGTAACGTCGGCTAGTGGAAATTTTCCTCCCGTTTGTCGCGCGCCTTACCTGTCAACGCTCTATTCCACCGGTGGCACGCCCCACACTTTGAGAACCGCTGGACTAACCCAATAATTTGATTTTCTTGAGGGTCATGTAAACGCATGGTGACGTAACATTAATTGAGACACAATGACTTATTCAACAATGTAATCCCTTAAAAATGATGGGAACCATGGGACAAATGTGTTTTGTGCAAATTATGTGACTAGCAAATTATGTTAAGGGTTTTTTTGCAACTTAGTTAGGCCTTCAGATTTGGACCTTAGCCTTAAAATAGACATTTTTTTTGTTTTTATTAATCATTATGAAGTAAATGCTGGCTATACAATGTAACTTGGCTGCACAATGTAACTTTGTTGATAGGAAACAGTATGATAACGAGACATGTTAAAAATAAAGGTTAACATTTTTTTTTAACTGGTTTTAAAACTGGAAATATAAAATGCATCATGAGGCAATACTTACTCAATTTTTTTTAGCAAATGGCAATATCATTTTAAGGTAAAGTGTGCATTCAGGAGGTAGAGCGGTTGTCTTGTAACCGAAAGGTTGCCAGTTTGATCCCCAGCTCCTCCTAGCTTTGAGTGTGTCCTTCAGCAAGCCTTAACCTAATGCTCCCGACAGCTGGCTGGTCGCCTTGCATGGTTGATCTGCCCGTCGTATGTGCTCATCATTGTATTAACCGATGTAAAAGACACTTTGGAGATAAACGATCCTAATGCCTAATATAAGCCACTAAATGTAATTGGAATTTGCTTATAATCAAGCATAAAATACTACACTCTCTGATGCACAACAAACACACAACACACACACACAACCACACACACACAAACACACACAACACACACACACACAACACCAACACACACACCACACACCACACTACACACATTTCTACACATGGTCAATCTACAGCAGATCCCTGTCTCGTATTGTATTGACCGCATAGGCCTCAGACATCCTGCCTTGGCGAAGTAGTCAAGCAGAGGTGCTGCACACCAAAATTGTACCGGGGATGAAAATTGTACCCACTACGTAAACAGTGTTCGAAAATTCCAAACCTGCCTGGCAACGGACGATCGTGTCGAAGGTTGCCTGGCAACAGACGATCGTGTTGAACGATGACATAGGAAGGTTCGTGAACATTCGCGCTCATTCATTGAGCGTCACAAGATGAAATAACATTGAACAGATACACTTGTTTACAAATGACCACTTATTAGTGTTGCTCACTTGATATTTGTATGTTATTTAATTGGTTTAATCGCAATTAGCTTAGTAAACTTAGTGTATTATACCTAGCTAGTTAGACCATTGATACACTTTAAACACTCAGTCATACTAGCTAAATACAATACACAAAAAAGTAAAAAACAGTGTTATCTGTATTTGTTATTTCGTCTTTCGGCAACATGGAGCGCATATTAAGGCCGAACGAACATTTTCTAAATGAGACGGATCTGGCTACGGAGCATTTCAGTTTGCGCTAACAAAGCGTTCAACACCCTTTAGAGAGGGGGAGACAGAATAATACGGTCAGTTTTGTTGGTAGACTAGACATCCCTGCTCGGGTTCCAGCAATTTTGAGGCTAAACATGGATTTCCCCATACTGAAACAGCATTGAAGACGCAGAGACATATTTCCGCTTCCCTCCCAGAGGTGTTTTTGGGGTTAGACAACTAAAGGGGGACTAAAATAAGACAAAGAATCAGCACGCCTTTGCCCTCGCTGTCCCTCGACATGTAGGCTCTTCTCTTCAGGAGCAAAGTCAAGGAGGAGCTCGATCGCGTGGGAGGAGATGGGGCGTCATAGCCATGTAGAGGAACCTACTTAGTGGTGTGCATGTATGTTTCCTCTTGTTAAACAAACAGGAAAACTGCGCATCTGTGTGGATTAGGGATGTGAAAAGTCAAATATTTTATTTGGTTCGATATCAGTAGGTGTATGAACGATAATCGATATATTCGATTGTTGGGCGGGGGGGGGGGGGGGTTGCGAAATAACGACGGTGGACCTGTTCGCATGGGTGCTCCGATGCGAACTAACAACGGTGGAACTGTTCGTTACTTAATTTTATATTTTTGAAAATTGTAATGTTAATAGTTATTCAAACCTTACTTGGTGCCCTACGCGCAGTAAGTTATTACACAATGCGCTGTTGAATGACGTCAAGACGCTCTCCGTTCCACACTCTCCACACTCTTCCAACTTATAATTAGGGTGTGGGCAAAATATCGTATGGCAAATATATCGCGATACGTATATACCGCGATACGATATCGTATTCATATTTAAATATCGTAATTTTTTTTCATTTTAAAAAATCCTTTTTTTTTCGAATGATATTATCATGTTTTTCGACGTAAATCCAGTACACTTCCGCACCTCTGCTCGCAAGGTGTCATGTATCTGCTACCTCAGACAGGTGCGGTTGTTACATATGTTGCTTGTAACTTGCACTTGTATAAAAATGGCATGATAATTTGAATTACATTGTTTTGACTCAGTATTGTTCCATCGAATTATCACTATCTTCTGATTGTACACAACTCCGGTTTTAAGATGCATAATGCCTTTACAATTTTTCAGTGAACTATGTAAGAAATATCGCAATATCGCGATATATCGCAAATTTGGATATCGCAAATTCGTATTCATGAATCAAGTATCGTGATGCGCTATCGTATCGTGAGGTCCTATGGCAATACCCCACCCCTACTTAATAATATAAAAAAAACGAATAGCAGGGCTGCCTAACTTTGGAGTTTTCGCTGGCGTGAGATTCTGTAGAATCTTGTAATGCATATGTTCTAGCAGGTGTCCGCGGGACGGCACTTGACTTCGGACGCGTGTTTTTTTTTTTTTTTTTTTTAAACGGTCCAAATGTTAAATCGGTTTTGGACCTCGGAACGAATAATCGAATTAATCGAATTTTGGACACATTCCCTATGTGGATTTGCGCTTCAATGGACAGTGTGGAAGGGAACGCTCTCCTGCCGGCAGTGGACGAGAGGCATAGCAAGATTGAGGAACCACAGTCTTCACAAAAACTTTGATGCTAGTCAGGTTTGGCAGGTGCCTGTACACAAAGGACTCAACAACTTTTATCCTCAGAGGGTAGGTATACTTCAAAGGCTGCCTTTTTGGGTAAAAACATAGCCCAGAACACTTTCAAAAGAGAATCTCTCAGGCTCGTTTGAATGACAAATGCACGTTTGTGCCATGACAGAAATCAAGTTCCTTGGACATGGTTGTTGGTCGGGGGGGGGGGGGGGGGGGGGGGGGGGGGGTTGCGAAATACGACCGGTGGACCTGTTCGCATTGGGTGCTCCGATGCGAAATAAACACGGTTGGGACCTGTTCGTTTATTAATTTTATTATATTTTGAAAATTGTCAATGTAATAGTTATACACTTACTTGGTGCCTACGAGCAGTAAAGTAATTAACCAATGCGCGTGTTGAATGACGTCAGACGCTCTCCCGTTCCCACTCTTCCACGACTCTTTCCAACTTAATTAATGGGGTGGGCAAAAATATCGATATGGCAATATATCGCGATACGTTATACCGCGATACGATATCGATATTCAATATTTAAATATCGATAATTTTTTTTCATAAAAAAAAATCATCTTTTTTTTCAAATAATATATCATGTTTCAGACGTAATCCAGTAGACTCGACCTTTCTGCTCCGGCAGGTGTCACTGTACTGCTACCTCAGACAGTGCGTTGTACATATGTTGTTGTAACTTGCACTTGTATAAAATGGCATGGATAATTTGAATTACATTGTTTTTGACCTCAGTTTGTTCCCATGAATTATCACTATCGTCTGATTGTACACAACTCGGATTTTAAGATGCAATTAATGCCTTTTACATTTTTCAGTGAACTATGTAGAATATCGCAATATATCGCGATATATCGCAAAATTTGGATATCGCAATATCGTATCGTGACTCAAGTATCGTGATGCGTATCGTATCGTGTTTCAGACGTAAATCCAGTACGACTTCCGCACCTCTGCTCCACAAGGTGTCACTGTACTGCTACCTCAGACAGTGCGTTGTACATATGTTGTTGTAACTTGCACTTGTATAAAATGGCATGGATAATTTGAATTACATTGTTTTGACTCAGTTTGTTTCCATGAATTATCACTATCGTCTGATGTACACACACTCGGATTTTAAAGATGCATAATGCCTTTTACATTTTTCAGTGTAAACTATGTAGAATATCGCAATATATCGCGATATATCGCAAAATTTGGATATCGCAATATCGTATCATGACTCAAGTATCGTGATGCGTATCGTATCGTGAGGTCCTTGGCAATACCCACCCCTACTTAATAATAATAAAAAAAACGAATAGCAGGGCTGCCAACTTTTGGGTTTTCGCTGGCGTGAGATTCTGTAGAATCTTGTAATGCATATGTTATAGCAGGGTCCGCGGGACGGACGGACGCGGACGCGTGTTTTTTTTTTGTTTTTTTTTTAAACGGTCCAAATGTTAAAAATCGGTTTTGACCCTCGGGAACGAATAATCGAATAATCGAATATTCTGACACATCCCTAGTGTGGATATGACGCATCTCAATGACAGTGTGGAAAGGGAACGGCTCATCCTGCCGGCAGTGGACGAGACGCTACCAAGTTGGAGGAACACAGTCTCACAAAACTTGATGCTACGTCAGGTTTTTGGCAGGTGCCTGTACACAAAGACTCACAACTTTTATCACTCCAGAGGGTAGGTATTACTTCAAAAGGCTGCCTTTTGGTAAAACATCAGCCCCAGAACACTTTCAAAAGAGAATCTCTCAGCTCGTTGAATGACAACTGCACGTTTGCCATGACAGAAATCAAGTTCCTTGGACATGTTGTCAATGCACAAGGCGTCAGAGCAGATCCTGAGAAAATAAAAGCGATTTGGCCCATGTCAGAACCAAAAGAATGTGGCAGATATTCACTGCTTTATGGGCATGATCCACTTTGTGGGGAAATTTTCTCCACGCCTCCCTGAACTGACTAAACCACTCCGTGATCTGGAGAAGAGCAACGCCAGCTGGACATGGGAGGCCCCTCAAAGAAAAGCTATTATGGACATGAAGAAAGAACTCAGCCTCGGAAACTGTGTTGGCTCAGTATAGCCCGGCACAGGAGACAATGGTGTCAGCTGATTCTTCCTCCTACGGACTGGGGGGAGTATTGACACAGAAGCAACTGGATGGCTCTGGGAGGCCGGTTGCATTCATCTCACAGAGCCTGAGTGAAGCCGAATCAAGGTATGCTCAAATTGAGAAGGAGGCCCTCGCAGTGACATGGGCATGTGAGCGGCTGTGTGGATATGTGTATGGCCTGGACTTCACAATACGCACAGACCATAAGCCCCTCATCACACTTCTCAAGTCAAGAGCATTGGGATGACCTCCCACCCAGGATACTCAGATTCTGGCTGCGACTGCTCAGGTTCAAATATGACATAATACATGTGCCAGGCAAGAATCTGATAACCGTCGGCACGTTGTCTACTGGACCAAATCAAAGAGGCTCAAAACAAAGAAGATACATGCAGACGCCTCAGTGGCCTCATAAAAGGGTGTGCCGGATACAGGAGACAGTCCACGAAACTGTTACTTCCCTATTGGCCAGAGCGGACAGATCTCATGTAGCTGACAGGACTGTTATGACAAGGTGAGAGGCTGCTTATTTCCAGACGGCATGAGACAGATGTACTGCAGAAACTTTCACCAAGGGATCAAGAACATCAACAAATGCCTTGCCGAGCAAGAGAATCGGTCTGATGGCCAGGTATCACATCACAAATAAAGCAGATGGTGGAACGATGTGACACCTGTGCTATGGAAACCCCAACAACAGTTCAACCACTTATCAAGACAAACTTACCAAGTAGACCATGGCAGAGAGTGGAGATTATCTGGTCTTAGTTGACTATTTCTCCAGATATATAGATGTGTGCAACTTGACCAGCAGTACGTCAGCCAAAATAGTGATTGACAGGTGCAAAGCTGTCTTCGCAAGGTTCGGGTGCCCAGAGGTTCTGATCTCAGATAATGGCCCACAATTCTCCAGCCATGAGTTTGCTCAGTTTGCAAGCGATTTTGACTTCAAGCATGTGACAAGTAGTCCCAGGTATCCACGCAGCAATAGAGAAGCTGAAAGAGCTGTAAAGACCATTAGTCACAAGTTTACTTCTTGCCAAGGAAGGCGGACTTTCACAAAGGCTTTTGCTGGCATACAGGGCTACGCTCAAGGGAGCTCCCCGGCACAACTCATGATGGGGAGTTGTGTTCCCCAGTTCCCATCTCATCTGGACAGCTACAGCACAAGTGGCCAGACCTGCAGTCATTTAGGATAGGATGCACCTGAAAACACAGCAACGGCAAGCCTTGTTCACAACGCACACACCCCACGCTTATATGTGGTGGACGAACCTGGGGGACAATTGCGCCACAACCAGAGATGTGGACTCGAGTCACATGACTTGGACTCGAGTCAGACTCGAGTCATGATTTTGATGACTTCAGACTCGACTTGACAAAAATGACGCATGACTTTGCGACTCGACTTAGACTTGACTGTTATTGACTTTGGGACTTGACTCGGACTTTGCCTCTTTTGATTTGTAATGACTCGACATGTCTTGTAAATTATGATATCTAAAACATAACAAAAAAATGTTTTAGATATCAGCTGCTTTCACACCACCGTGCGCAACTCGCCCTCCAATGAAGGAAAGGCGGCAGAGGGAGGCGGGTTACGAAAGCAGCTGTTGGACCAGGAAGCAGTGCGCCTCCACGTGAACGGGAACAGATTTTGCCCTTACGCGCTCAGCTTTCCCCGTGTTTAAACTATCGGCGGCAGCAGCAGCCGCTATTAAAAACGCCTGGCCCATTCACACCGCTGCACTGAACCCGGCAGCGAGCCGGTTATCAGGTCGGTTGCCGCGCAGAGGTGTGCAAGCACTGTCAGGACACGCAATGCGTGGAATTGAAGTCTGCGAAACTAAGTTATCACACACTGAACAGGGCTATGATTGTCCTAATTTCCGTTTCTACTAGAAGAGATCTATGATTGGAAATTGCTGCCCAACACGTGCTTCGTGGTTCAAAATAATCAGAGAAACGATCGCGACCTTTTTTACGGTCATATTTTTTTCGTTTTTCCTAAATAAATTGCTTGCAGGCAAATATCTTGATTATGTGACCAATGCTATGGTTATTTATTTGATCTAGCCAAATAACTGGGATTAGGCTACTCATCCATTCACATCGCAAAAAGCTGTTGCTGAATAACGGGGTTACGTGGTTGCTATTCTGCTAGATATGATTACACACAGAAGACAAAATCCATGTAGGAATTTATAATGTGCAGGATTCCAAAATGTACATCCAGCGGGACTAGTGGATATTGTCATATCCGAGTAGTCTAGTGGGATTAGAGTTAAACATATGTTTTGATTTTGAAACACGCAATGACATCACTGCAATGTCATTGCGCGTTTTCAAATCAAAAACAAAATACGGCCCAGAAGAACCTCAAGGAGAGAATTGGTTACGCGTCATTGGCGCCTTGCCCTCATTGGCGCCTACTCCCTCGTGCATGACGTGACGGATGCAGAAATATCCACGAATCAACGAAGAACGACAACAGCAGAGTTGATGGAGTAGGAGAGAAGATGATACCTAGAATAATTACATTTGCGTTTAAAGACTACTGCGTGCAAGACAGAAAACGCATTGCAAAATGCAAAACCTGTGGTGCGAAGATTTCAGACGGTGAAGCAACAACCTCCAACTTTGTTCGCCACCTGAGGCTGCACAAAGAAAGGTAAGTTGAGGCTAATTATGTATGATGTAACAATGAGCAGTCCCTCCAGAAAAACATGGCGTTTTTTTGTGATTGTTGCGGCCAATAATCCTTGATTATGCGGCACGTTTTCTTAAAAAATGCGGTGAACGAAGGCGGCGCTTTGTTGATTAAGCCCAGCCAGAACGAAATGGCTGCTCTTGTGTGAAGTAAACGCAACATTTTTCAAATTTCTGTTAAGATATATGTGACTTTTTTGCAACGAAAATGCGGGGATTATTAAATCATGCCAAGCCCTGCATATTTTGTGCGGAAAATCTGCAATTTAATGCGTTGAAAGTGCGGCATATTTGGAAAAAATGCGGGCCCCCGCATGAATATGTGGACTGATTGTGGGTTGAATTTATGCGATCGCTAATCGCATTTTTTCTGGAGGGACTGAATGAGGGGTATTCCATTAAAGTCGCTAACGAAGGCGGCGCTTTGTTGATTAAGCCCAGCCAGAACTAACGCCAACTTCCACTATAGACGTCGGTGAACCAGACGCAGTCTATCTATTCATTATATTGTAATGACCACGGAAGAGGCAGTGAATGAAGTATTGATTGGACAGCGATTTATTAGATACCACCGCTAATAAACTGTTGGAACACACAAGACCGGTAACTACAGCAACGCAGGTAACTTGAACAAACCCCGCGAAGCCCAATCCCCTAGAGAGCTCCCCCCGCTACGGCCATCCGTCCTTTTGGCTGTGATATATATTATATTATATTAAGATATTTATATGTAATATAATATCATACTATTATATATAGAGCTCTGGGAGTTGCAAACTGCAACAATCACTTTCTCCTGCTGCAGTTCACTGCGTGCGGAGTTTGCGGACTGCACTGAAGGGAAAGGTTGGCCGGTTGAACGCCGATTGGCTGTTTGGTTACGTCACTCAGGGAGTGATCGCTGATTGTCAGTGTTGCGCTGCAAATCCTCGTGAAAGCGCTCGCCCTTGACAGGCCGTTCATGCCACGCCGTTCATGCCACGCCACAAGTCAAATCTTGCCACATGTTTTTCTCACGACTTTGACATTGTATGGACTCGTGTTGCCCCGTCGCGTTTGGTGTGAACATATAACATATAAAAAAATAGATTATTTTCCGTTGATCTAAATGTTTGTTGGCCTAGGATATTTGCATGAGAAGCAGAAGTATTAATATTAATGTGAATATGTTTATCTCATACAGATTTGAAGAATACATGACGACCAAAAGCATTGCAAAGGATCCACAGCAAACGTTGATGACTGCC
Source organism: Melanogrammus aeglefinus (assembly GCA_900291075.1). Classification (NCBI taxonomy): domain Eukaryota; kingdom Metazoa; phylum Chordata; class Actinopteri; order Gadiformes; family Gadidae; genus Melanogrammus; species Melanogrammus aeglefinus. The sequence continues at coordinate 5,783 of OLKM01005828.1, read as the reverse complement.
TTTTCCAGTGCACAGGCTACTCAATACAATGCTGCCCACCCACAACAAAAAGCCATTACAAATTCAATCCTGGCAGACCTGGTCATTGGGTGCAACATACCCCTCTCCATAGTGGAGAATAGATTTTTTCGGCATTTTTTGTCAGTGGTTGATGGCAAATATAGTCCAGTATGCCGTAGAACACTTACTTCCAGTGGATACCATTGCTGAGGACACATGCATGTGGCTGAAGACCAACCTTAGTAATACTGACCATGTGTCAGTCACAGTGGACATTTGGTCTGACAGAAAAATGAGGGGCTTCCTTGGGGTCACTGTTCACTATATAGAAAGAAGAGAGCAGGGCATACAATTAAGGTCGAATCTCCTCTCATGTGATCGTTTCAAAGGCCCACATACTGCTGAAAGAATATGTGAGCTTTTCGAAAGCGCATCTGTAAAGATTTTAATATCAAGGAGAAGCTGGATTTCGTACTTTCTCTGACAATGCAGTGAATATGAAAAAAGCTTTTACAGTGTGCTTCCCCAGCGAGGTTGAAGACACTGATGAGGAAATTGATGAGCCTGAGCTCTGGAATGACCTCTCATTAGAGGATATGGAGAATGTCAATGCTGCTATGGGCAAGCAAACACGATTGCAGTGCTTTGCTCACTCGCTCCAACTTGTGGTGGGGGATGGATTAAAGGAAACCAAAGCGACAGCTCCTGCTCTCTCAAAGTTGACCAAAATAAGTTCACTGCTGCATACCAGTTCAACCTTCAAAGATGCATTTGAGGCTGAGTTTGGGGAGCGAGGGGGTATTCCTGCCGCCATAAAAACGCGGTGGAATTCACAACTGAGACAGATAAAGGCGGCCCTGCATTGTGACAAGACAGCGCTGTGCCAGGTACTGGAAAGAGTGGGGCACAAGGAACTGTCCTTCTCAGTAAGAGAGTGGGAATCTGATGAGAGGAGCTATTGGATATATCCTGAAGCCATTTGGGGAAGCAACAGATTTGACTCAGGGTGAAAACGTGGTGACCATCAGTTCTGTTTTGCCCTCAATTCTGTCTCTGAATCATCACTTGGAGAAACTGAAGTCTGAAGTGACCTTCCTGAGAGGCCTTGTCAGGGCACTCCAAGCTTCCTTGAAAAAAAGATTTCTTGGAATCTTCATCAATGTCGAAATGGATAGCAATCAAGCCGGAATCTCTGCACCCTTTTCTGATCCGGTGTACCTCAAAGCGGCTGCTTTGGATCCCGTCTTCTCCCTTCAGTGGGTGGAGCCGCATGTGATGGCCACACCTGATGTGAAGGAGCAAGTGGCTGAAAAAGTGAAGGGTAAGCCTATAGTTCAATGTTTATTCTAGTTTGATAACTGTAACCAATATGATGGCACTAAGTTCCAGGAATTACAACCTTTCCTCTTCTACATCTATTTAAAATGTTTTTCAGATCTCATCTTAAAGGATGCTGCATCGGAGTTCCTCAGGGGTAGGACTTTTGTGGAGGAAGAAGACAATGAAGACCATTCCGCTGTCCAACAGGATGGCCTGTTTGCAGCATACCGCAAAAGACCCAAGAAGGATTCTGTCGACAGTCCTGCACTTCAGCTAAGTCACTATCTTGACAAATGTGAAGGACAGAATGCCCTGCTCTTTTGGGCAATGAATAAGAGTACCCTTCCATCTCTGTTCCCTGTGGCCATGAGGGTCTTAGCTGTTCCTGCTTCCAGCGCCCCTGTAGAACGCGTTTTCAGCCATGGTGGTATCATACTGCGTCCCCATAGGTCACAGATGTCGGACACACTGTTGTCCAAGCTGATCTTTTGCAAATGTAATTTATCTTGAGCTAATCAAACATCTCCTTCTTGTCACATGCACAGTACACTACAGTGGCCAAAATTACCGTTCTACCTCTCTTACTCAACCATTCATGTTCCTTGTTTAGTTCACCAATTCTCAAATCATTATTTGACTATGTTGAAACCAAATCAAATGTAACTTTGTTCATTCTTTGTTCATATTCATTTATTTTTCATTATTTTTTTTACCAACCCTGCTGACTGTTGTTTGAACAGGTCTTCCAGTTTTGCTGAAGCCTTTAAAATGTATTAAGAGTTTTTCAATGCAGATTAAACATTGAGATTTAATATTTAAATAAAACAATGTGTTGAAAGGAAAATTGTGGCATACTGTAACTGGCAAACACTCAAGCAGTCCTTTCAGACATCCATACAGCTCATATGCCGCACTAGTCAGGCGTGGCTTTACCAACTTTAGGGTCACAGTGGTGCCTTCCGTAGCAATTCAAACCCAGCGTCCACTCTCACTTCTCCTTAGAGACAACATAGGATTTCGGCGCATGCGCATATCATAACACATTTGAAGACAGAGACATTTAAAATATTATAACTGTATTGATAAGAAATTACACTGTACATTATGAGTGATATGTTGAAATTATGATCAATAGCCTGATAATGACATTATTAAGTAAAAAGTACATGGTGACTTGTTAAGGACTTGAAAAAGTTTGGGACTTGGACTTGGACTCGACTTGGCTTTGGTGTGACTTGGACTTGGACTCGACTTGCCTTTGCCTGTCTTGACTTGGGACTCGACTCGGACTTGACTGCTAAGACTTGGGACTTACTTGGGACTTGCCAAACAGTGACTTTGTCCCATCTCTGGCCACAACCGATGTCATCTGAGGGTGGTGCCGACGTCACGGGTCACCAGGTCAGGGAGAGTAGTAAACCCACCAAATAGACTGGATATTTAAAAAAAAAGAAAGAAAAAGAAAGAATAACAGTGTTTCTTGTTATGTTCTGAATAAGTCATGCTCTTAGCTGAAAATGCAGCTGTCATGAGTAAGCGTGCAACATGTTCTGTTTGAGCTACAAAGGAGCGAAACCCTTAGCTAGTACGCCAGGGAGTGGCGCTGCGGGACTGGGGTCAGTGTGTGTTCTGTGACGGTTGTTCACGTTTTGCTCCACAGGCATTGGGTTTTAGACAGGTGCGGGGCATGGCGAGCTGGGCACTGCAACAGGGCACACCTGGTCCTCATCAACTCGTCACACACTCATTCTTAAGCCTGGCGGGGACTGCTCGTCGGCGCCAGATTATTCCGTCTCATTCGGTACTTTGGCTGACGAGTGAACATTAACCTCTGTTACTCTGTCCTGACCTTAGTTGCTCTAACCTCTTATACCTTTTCGCCGGTAGCCAACTCCTCGCCAGCGGACCCAACCATCGGACCGCAGCACTCCCCGGTGCCTCCGCCAGTCTCGCCTACCCGCTCCTGTCTTCGCCTCGCCTGCTTGGATGTACTTTTTGTTCCTTGCGAAAATAAACTTTGGATTGTCCGCACTGCCTCTGTCTCTGCATCCGGGGTCCAAACTAACAATCCTGCTGACCGTAACAGAATAATCTGGCAAACATGGATCCCGCGGAGTCAGAGAAGGTTCGGCAGGCGCTCACCTCGCAGAGCACCAGGATCGGTCAACACGACGCCACGTTACAGGAGTTTTCCGATGTGCTTCGCGGACTCTCCGCCGGCATGTCAGAGCTGGGAGCCCGTATGGAGCATATTGGTTCCCAGGTCTCCTCCCTTGCCGCTCCCGTCTCGCTCCAGGGACCGGCAGTCCCCTACGCGTCCGACTTCCCTGCTGCAGTGCCCGTCTCCTCGCCCAGCCAGCCCCGCGAACCGTTTATTCCTACTCCGGTCAGGTATGCGGGGGAGTTAGGTCGCTGTAGGCACTTTTTACACCAGTGCAACCTAGTTTTCGAACAGCAGCCGTTATCTTACGCCAGCGACAGGACTAAGACTGCTTTTATTATGAGTCTGTTGTCAGACCAGGCAGCCGACTGGGCGGTAGCGAACTCTATTAATAGGCCCTCTCTCGCGCTTTCCTATACCCAGCTGAGACTGGACTTTCTCCCTGAGCCCAAGGAGGTCTTCGCCTTGGATGGCCGCCTCTTGGCCATAGTAGAGATAGGGCCCAGTCCCTGCCCCCTGACCGTCCCTATGACTGCTCTATTGATTTGTTGCCCGGTGCCCCCCTGCCTTCCAGCAAACTGTACAACTTGTCTAAACCGGAAAGAGAGTCCATGGAGAACTATATTTCCGAGTCACTGGCGAACGGCCTCATTCGTCCCTCTTTCTCTCCCGTGGGGACAAGGTTCTTCTTTGTAGAGAAGAAGGACAAATCCCTGCGCCCCTGTGTGGACTACAGGGGAATAAACAACATCATGGTCAAGAAGAAGTACCCTCTTCCGCTTCTCGACTCTGCCTTCGCTCCTCTTCACCAGGCCACCGTCTTCACTAAGTTGGATCTCCGGAACGCCTACCATCTGGTTCGCGTCCGGGAGGGGGACGAATGGAAGACAGCGTTCAACACTCCACTGGGTCACTTTGAGTACCTCGTTATGCCTTTCGGGCTCACTAACGCTCCAGCCGTTTTCCAGGCCCTAATCAATGACGTTATCCGGGATATGTTACACCGATTTGTAGTTGTCTATCTCAATGACATTTTGATTTTTTCTAGGGACCTCACTGAACACAAGCAGCAGATTCGGCTGGTGTTACGGCGGTTATGGGAGAACAAGCTGTTCGTCAAGGCTGAGAAATGTTCCTTCCATGCCGACTCGGCCAGTTTCCTGGGCTTCGTGATGCAGAGGGGTCAACTACAGGCGGATCCTGAGAAGGTGAGGGCTGTTTCGGAGTGGCCGGTTCCTACCACTCGGAAACAGCTACAAAGGTTCCTAGGGTTTGCCAACTTCTATAGAAGGTTCAAAAGGGACTATAGTCGGGTGGCTGCTCCCCTAACCCAATTAACCTCCACTAAGGTCCCCTAAAGTTGGTCGCAGGCAGCTCAGTCCGCGTTTCTGCGGCTCAAGAAGTTGTTCTCCTCGGCTCCTGTTCTGTGTCATCCTGATCCGGCTATCCAGTTCGTGGTGGAGGTGGATGCCTCCAACTCTGGGGTTGGGGCAGTGTTGTCCCAGGGCTCGGCGCTGGACAACAAGTTACACCCTTGTTCCTTTTCCTCCCGCCGTCTTAGCAGAGACTAATTATGACGTTGGTAACAGGGAGCTGCTAGCAGTGGTGCTGGCGTTGCAGGAATGGAGGCACTGGTTGGAGGGAGCGGCCCATCCATTTATCGTGGGGACGGACCATCGGAACCTGGCCTACATCCAGACCGCCTGTAGGCTGAACTCCCGCCAGGCACGTTGGGCTCTCTTCCTGGGGCGGTTTCGTTTTACCCTCACCTACCGTCCTGGTTCCAAGAACGGCAAGGCCGACGCTCTCTCTCGCCAGTACGACTCCCCGGTGTTGCAGTCGGTGGAGGAAAATATTCTCTCCCCCGCCTGTGTCATCGGGGCAGCCCGATGGGAGATTGAGCGGGTGGTGCTGGATGCCCAGCAAGGACTACCTACCCCTGAGGGTTGCCCTCCGGGTCGGATGTTTGTTCCCCCAGCGGTCCGCATGACCGTTCTCCAGTGGGGGCACAAGTTGCCTGCCATCCAGGGTTCCTACGCTCTCTCTCTCTCTCCTCCGACAGCGTTTTTTTGTGGCCCTCCATGGCGGCCGACACCAAGGGGTTTGTTGCTGCCTGTTGCATCTCTGCCCGCGGAAAATCGTCACACCGTGCTCCGGCTGGCCTCCTGCGCCCTCTACCTGTCCCACACTGGCCATGGTCCCATATAGCAGTGGACTTCATGACTGGTCTCCCGCCCTCTGACGGTAACACGGTCGTACTGACTATTGTCGATCGTTTTTCCAAGGCTGTGCATTTTGTTCC
>OLKM01005827.1:0-15828 GCA_900291075.1 Melanogrammus aeglefinus | reverse complement strand
ACCCAGGTAGCCTCCGTGGGTAAGCAGTAGAGTCAGAACGTGAGTCACAGCCTCACCAGAGCCTCATGTTATGCAGTGAGTCAAGTAGTGTTCACAGCCCCTCACCCAGAGCCTCGTGGCTAACGCAGTAGAAGTCAAGTGAGTACAGCCTCACCCGAGACCTTCGGGGCCTACGCATAGATTCAGAGTGAGTCACAGCCTCACCCAGAGCCTCGTGGCTACGCAGTAGAGTCAGAGTGAGTCACAGCCTCACCCAGAGCCTCGTGGCTACGCAGTAGAGTCAGAGTGAGTCACAGCCTCACCCAGAGCCTCGTGGGTACGCAGTAGAGTCAGAGTGAGTCACAGCCTCACCCAGAGCCTCGTGGGTACGCAGTAGAGTCAGAGTGAGTCACAGCCTCACCCAGAGCCTCGTGGCTACGCAGTAGAGTCAGAGTGAGTCACAGCCTCACCCAGAGCCTCGTGGGTACGCAGTAGAGTCAGAGTTGAAGTCACAGCCTTCACCGAGGACCTCGTGGTACGCAGTAGAGTCAGAGTGAGTCACAGCCTCACCGGAGACCTCGTGGTGTACGCAGTGAGAGTCAGAGTGAGTTCACAGCCTCACACCGAGGGACCTCGGTAGGTACGCAGTAGAGTCCAGAGTGAAGTCACAGCCCTCACCGAGGACCTCGTGGGTACGCAAGTAGAGTCAGAGTGAGTCACAGCCTCACCGAGGACCTCGTGTGGTGTACGCAGTAGAGTCAGAGTGAGTCTCGGCCTCACGGAGGACCTCGTGGGTACGCAGTAGACTCAGAGTGAGTCACAGCCTCACGAGGACCTCGTGGGGTACGCAGTGGGTGGACAGAGTATGGATGCAGGAGGGGGAGAGGGCAGAGGATTAGCTTCAGCCCCTTACACTCTCTTTTCGTTCTATCTTCTTGACATTTCATCATTGGAAAACATATTGTCTCTCTCTATAATGTATGGCGTTAGGGTTAGTATATCATAAAGGGGAGCCGTTACAAACTCTAATCCGTAATAAGAGAGTATTGCTTCACACTCGTGTTTTGAATGAGTTGTGATCGAAAGCATCCAATTTCTGCAAAAACAATGACCATTCACGTCAACTGTTCAATGGTATACCCTCTCTATCGGTAAGATTGGGAAAAATTACATCCACAGTTCAACTTCTCTGCATTTGTTTTACGGAAACAGTGTGATGTTTGACATAAGGTGATGAACTTTAAAACAAGTTTAAGGAAGCAGTACTGTGTTCTTTCTGTCTTCCCTTCCCTTTAAGGATGTCCCTTCTTTTACCACAGTAGTCCATTCCTCTTGCACTATAAACCCTGCTCTCTCTCTCTCTCTCTCTCTCTCTCTCTCTCTCTCTCTCTCTCTCTCTCTCTCTCTCTCTCTCTCTCTCTCTCTCTCTCTCTCTCTCTCTCTCTCTCTCTCTCTCTCTCTCTCTCTCTCTCTCTCTCTCTCTCTCTCTCTCTCTCTCTCTCTCTCTCAGCCCCACTAAAAGCATTTTCTTTGTATGTCCCTTACTCTTCACTGTATAAAGTCCATTCTCTCTGTAACTATATACCTCATCACTCTCACTCTCTCTCACTCACTCACTCTCTACTTTCATCTTCACTCTCTCTGTCTCTCTCTCTACTCATCTCTCTCTCTCTCTCTCTCCTCTCTCTCTCTCTCTGCTTCTCTTTTTCATCTCTCTCTCTCTGTCTCTCTCTCTCTCTCTCTCTCTCACTCTCTCAGCCCACACTAAATGCACTTTTATTTGTATATCCTTATCACTCTCACTGTATAATACATCACTCACTGTAACTATATAATACATCACTCTCACTGTATAATACATCACATACATACAAACATTCATCTCAATGCAGCATTCCCATATCACTCTTCGGTCTGACGACTCAGGCATTTCCACCTATCTACTCCTCAACCCGGTCTGTCACATATTCCAACATCGTTAACTTTTTCCTGCCAATTAGGAAGGCCATGAAGAAAGAAACAGAGCCAGATATAGAGAGATAAAGAGAGAGAGGGGGGAGCAGGAGGGAGGTAGGGATGGAGGAAGAGGATGGGAGGGAGGCAGAGAGGGGAAGGGAGAGTGTGAGTTAGAGACAAGACAGAGAGCGAGAGAGAGTGAGAGAAAGAGAGACAGAGACAAAGAGTAAGAGAGGGGCAGCTGTTGAGTAAAGACATGAAGAAAGAGACGTAATAAAGCAGATGGCAGAATAAGATTGGGGAAATATGCCTCACAGCATGAAAGCCGACGACGACCAGAAGGGAGACTGACCAAGACTGGATGAATAAATAAGGAGGTGAATTAAATACAGTGTTTGAGTCGTCTGCTGTCTTTCATGAAAACCCCAAATGCACCCACTCAACCAACACTCAAAAACTCATGCGCATAAACAGATACATCCTCCTTTTGTTGTGGACAGACACCCTACAATATTTCACAGGATCACTTTTATTCTTGCTGACTCGTACAGAAAGAGCCCACGCTGGAACCAACCGATAGAAACGTTGTCCAGCTGAAACCGTGCAAACTCAACCAGAGAAGAAAACCCCAACCATTCCCATTTTTCCAGTGACCCCACGTTAGCATGGGTGGACAGCCTGTATTTGTATTTGTGTTATTGATGAATGGCCTGAGAGGAGCTCAAAGCCGGCATGGTGTCTACCAGGATTTATGATGTCCCTCTACGGGACAGCGAGCCAAAAGATAAATGCTGAGCCGACACCAGGAGACGTTCAAGGACAGATGACCAAAGAGCAGGTCACTGAATTAAATAACACTGTGTGTTTGTGTCTGTGTGTGTGTTTGTGTGTGTTTGTGTGTGCATTTGTGTGTTGTGTTGCTGAACGTGTGTCCCCCCCCCCCCGGCCCCCCTTCATGAAAACTGCATGATGTTTTTATTTTCCGTGTCTCTGGAGAGTTGAATTCTCACACACACACACACACACACACACACACACACACACACACACACACACACACACACACACACACACACAATATATGAAAAAGACAAGAACTCAGTGGACACTTGCGTGTGGCTTGAACTTGACAAAACCAACTAATTGCTAAGAGTAGCATTATAATGCTAAATAGGTGATGGTACCACCTCTACTAGTCTATAAACCCTTCTTAACTTGTGCAGAGGGACAGACAGAGAGAGATTAAGAACAAGTGAAAGATAGCACAAAAGAGCACCATGCCACCTCCTGTACTTTGAAGCAGAAGCAGTGGGTGGAAGAGACAGTTGTCTCCCTGGCTCCTCCACTCCTCCCCTCCTCCCCTCCTCACCTCCTCCTCCCCTCCTCACCTCCTCCCCTCCCCCCTCCTCCCCTCCTCCCCTCCTCACCTTGGTAACGGAGTCTTGGTGGAGATGCTCCAGCGCGCCCAGAAGAGGACGAATGGCAGCGAAGGGGAACAAAGCTGAGAGGGACAGGATGTATCGGCAGGCACTGACGGCGCCCTCCAAAGGGCCTCGCTCACCCAGCGGCCAGCGCGGCACCAGCGCTGATCCAGGCCGCGGAACTGAATGTGGAATCCTGCCTTCAGCTGGAAACTGTCTGGTTCTTCTATCTCTGTTAAGTGTTGCAATACAACACATGGAACACTGGGGGGTGCTTTTAGCTTTGGTTTAGGATCAATTTTATGTAAAGCGCCTGCACTCCTGACGAGCAAAAGGCACAAAATACTCTGCAAGATGTGCACGTTAGGTCTCGATTGTAGCAACAACCTGAGCACCTCTCAACCCCTTAGGAACCCATAATAAATCAGTGTGTGATCAGCTCTACCTCCAGTGTAGGTCTGCGGCACACTTTAATCACCCCTAAATGTCCTCCGTCTTCCATTGGCCCACTAACCTCCACCGACGCCCGGAGGAGGAGCCCTGGAGGCCAGGCTGCTGGCCAGGTGTCCCCCCCGTCCCCCGACCCTCGACCCCCGACCCCCGACCCCTGGGCCCTTTATGAGGAGCCGGTCCCAAAGCAAGGAGTTAGGGGGTCAGTGGATCCGGTCTCATCCACACCCCTCGCCAAGCATCTAGGACGGCGTCCGAAACTGTTTTTGAAAACGATCCGAGCACCATCCAGGTGGATGGATTGTTTGTTTACGTGCGTTGTACGTGTGCGCGTGTGTGTGTGTGCGTGTGCGTGCGTGCATGCGTGCGTGTGTGTGTGTGTGTGTGTGTGTGTGTCTGCAAGTGGTGTATGAGCCCAGACTTTCCCCCCATTACCGGGAGCGGCTGTCCTGTTTATAGAGCTGCCTCACTCGTCACCCCAGGTTAATTGTTGGACTGACCTTTTTCTGAACAGACACCTCAGAGGCAGCAGACGGGCTGGCATGGCTCAGTCACAACACACACACACACACACACGCACGCACGCACGCACGCACGCACGCACGCACGCACGCACGCACGCACGCACGCACGCACGCACGCACGCACGCACGCACGCACGCACGCACGCACGCACGCACGCACGCACGCACACACACACACACACACACACACACACACACACACGCACACACACACACACACACACACACACACACACACACACACACACACACACACACACACACACACACACACACACACACACACCTGTAGTGAACCCCGTTGGCCAAGAGGTGGGCCATGGACTATCGTCCTGTGTTTCTAGTCAATGTTCTTACCTATTCCTGCACATTACTGCGTCTATATTTAGTATAATTTATTTAAATATCAAAGTACAATTTTGGTTGGATGTATTTTTGTTCTATTTTCTTCTCTTCACTCTGTAATATGCTTAGCCAATTTATATCTTCTTTGACAAGCACTTTGTCAATTACAGATATTTTCTGTGGCTTCATTGTGAACCAGTGATGTGGAAGCAAACTGTGTGCTGTTAGTATATATCTTTACGAAGTATATCAAGGCTTTGAAATGAAATGTAGTGTACTGGAATCTTAATATGGAATTAATATGAAATATATGTGTATTGTAATCTAATGGCTGCTATATAGTGGTATTCTAGCTCTAATGCTTTCTGTGTTTCTTTGATTATGGACCTCACGTAAGGGAACCAGCCTTGCATAAGGCATGCACAATTTCCTTTTGATTTTTTAAAAAAAAAAAAAGTTATTGGGGGGGCAGGGGGCGGGGGGGGGAAAAAACCCCAAAACCCCAACACACACTCTGAGCCAAATCGTCGTGCCTCACCAACTTGCTCAGCACATCTTCGATGCTTCACAGCCCCCATCTCGAGCCACGGCGGCACCCATGGCGAGCCTGTGGGCATCGGAGCGCGGGAGAGGGGCGGAGCTCGCACGCCAAAGAGCAGGGGAGAGAGGAGAAGGTGGAGGAGGTGGAGGAGGTGGAGGAGGAGAGGAGGAACACTCTCCATTAAAGTGTAAACTAGATTGAAACTGCTGCCTCAGGTGTCCGGTGATTCAAAGGAAGAGAGGAGGGCAGAATAAACAATGGCTGTGTTGTCAGCTTACCCCCCACTACCTGCCCGGACATCGCTTTATTAGCGATCGCCCGGGGACAGAAGCATACGTGACCGGGAAGTGCCAAGGCCCAATGAGGAAAGGGTGTCGGCAGACTGTAAACAGCCTTCAGAGATCTAACCTTTCACTAACTGTGAAAGGGCAGCATCTCAGGCAACCAGAATTCTGACCGTCTTGCTAATCTACTGCAGATCTCGTAAAGACCCAAAATGTCTTTAGTTGGTCAGGCAATCAAGTAAGGATTTATTAATCGGTTTGCAACTGAGGCAATCAGTGAGGCGTACATTAACTCCTTATTATTCCTCATTCTTTAAGCCCACACATTCAATCTGCATTGTTTAAGCTAAAGCAGACACCTGGTGTTATGGGCTTGGCCTAATGTTAAATAGCGGTAATTGGTTCTATGCATTAATAGGTTTATTTTTGCGTTGTCGTAATTACTATGCATTTTGTTGCCATGCTCTTCACCGTAAAGTTGGCGACTCGCTATCACGGCCTGATGAAAGGTTAACGCTGGCCCCTGTGACAAGCCTTCAAATGTGTTGCTATAGGTTGACAATTTCAGCGATGAACCAAGTTACCTGAAAGAAACATTTCTTGAGAAACTCGCACACACGAAGAGAACGAAAGCAAGAAGCGCGCGCCGTTCTGGTGTGTGTGTGGTGTGTGTGTGTGTGTGGGGTGTGTGTGCTGTGGGTGTGTGTGTGTGTGTGTGTGTGTGTGTGTGTGTGTGTGTGTGTGTGTGTGTGATGGGTTGTTGTGTGTGCGTCTCTGAGGACAGATGATGAAGCCAGCTGGCTGTTGAAGACGATATGTCTTCAACTCGTGATCCATAGATCTTTTATGTTTTTGTGAAGCACCCTGAGAGGAACACACACTTTAATTCTGGATCTTCTGGAACTTCTTCTGGGAAGAAGCCAGGCCTTGGATTGTGGTGTTTGGAATCCAGTTTGTAGTTCTAGTACTACAAACCAAGTGATAATCCTCTTATAAAGTATACCATTGTGCATAATTCATACGTTTACAAACACATGAGCAGGCTTATTCTTCTTTCATTAAATACTTCCGATAACATTTTCTTTTAAAGCATCCTCCTATTCACATGGCGCTGCAGTGCGAGGGTATGTCTGCGCTCCGTTTGAAGGGAGAACAACACGGCATACTGCACTATCTGCATGGACTCCACGGCTTAAAGCAGCTGAATGCCAGTTGTTGTCCTGTGTAGCAGTGAATGTCTAACCAAGCGTGCGCGCGTGGGTTTTATAGATGGATGAGCAATAAGTGCAGATGGTAGCCGTAACACAACAATAACACACGCGTGCCTGGCTGGAGTACACATCCATGCTGACGACTACATTCTCATTGAATTAGAGCGCTACCATCGTCCCCACGACCGGCCGCCTTCCCCCTGCTTCCACACACCTGACGACGCAGAGACACACATGCTCTGCGCTGCTTTCACAGTCCTGTCCATTGTTCCTGTGCCTAGAAGTCGAGTAGAGATAATTAGCTCCTGTTCAAATCACCAACGCTAGTGCAGCTTAGATGTCACGCTCTCACGCACGCACACACACACACACACACACACACACACACACACACACACACACACACACACACACACACACACACACACACACACACACACACACACACACACACACACACACACACACACCCTCCTCTGAGGTGGTTCATTAAAGTGCCTAAGTAGGTGAAAAGACTGGGGGAAAATATAGTAATTAACAGCCACAGACAGGTGGCATTATATGAAGTCACCCAGTGAGGCCGCAGAATGAAAATATGCAGTCAGAAAATATGTCGTCCCCCCCCCATTAATAATTCCTCTGCATGCTTCACACTTAATGAAGCACATCGGCAGGCAAGGTTCACTGTTCTAACTTCTAGTTAGTGTGTGTGTGTGTGTGTGTGTGTGTGTGTGTGTGTGTGGTGTGTGTGTGTGTGTGTGTGTTGTGTGTGTGTGTGTGTGTGTGTGTGTGTGTGTGTAGAGTGTTTGCTTGCCTCTCTTTGTATAGACCTGTGTGTGTGTGTGTGTGTGTGTGTGTGTGTGTGTGTGGTGTTGTGTGTGTGTGTGTGTGTGTGTGCTGTGTGTGTGTGTGTGTGTGTGTGTGTGTGGCGTGTGTGTGTGTGTGCTATGCCTCTCTTTGTATAGCCTGTCGTGTGTGTGTGTGTGTGTGTGTGTGTGTTGTGCTGTGTGTGTGTGTGGTGTCGTGTGTGGTGTGTTTGTGTTGTGTGTGTGTGTGTGTTGTGTGTGGTGTGTGTGTGTGTGTTGTGATTGTTTGTGTGTCTGTGTTGGCACACACAGTGCATCCATGCACTGATTGCATGCTATGGATGGGGATGGGGCCCAAATGATTTCTCCCTCTTCTTTAGCTCGGGGAGAATTGGAGGAAAGCGCCGGAGAGAGGTCTGTTTCCCAATCCCTACAGCTGGCTGAGGGTGATAAGAGCTGCCCCGGAAGAGGAGAGGAGTGAGGACAAGGGGAGAGGTGAAGGGGGTGAAGAGGAGGACTGAAGAGGAGAGGAGAGAATAAGAGAGGAGCGGCAAGTGAAGAGGAGAGGCAGGTAGAGGAGAAACGAAAAGAAAGCAAAAAATGGAAAGGAGAGAAAAAAGACACAGAGGAGAGGAGAAGAGAGGAGAGGAGAGGAGGAGAGAGGAAAGGAGAGGAGAGGAGAGGAGAGGAGAGGAGAGGAAAGGAGAGGAGAGGAGAGGAGAGGAGAGGAGGAGAGGTTACTTGAGGTGAGATGCAGTGTTATACTAGTGAATGGGCTCAAGCTTGTTTGAATGTGTCTGTGCGGTTTATAGATAGGAGTTTTGTTATCGTGAACCACAACATATTTACATGGTTACCAGAACAAACCTCAGCCCTTTCACACTGGTGTTCCGCGGTTCCCTGATACATTTATGCTGAGGACAAGCCTTATTCAGGTTAACTTCATAGGAACTGACACTTTTTAAAAAACTAGCTTGTTTTCATTCAACATATTTTTACGCAAGTTTAAGTATTGCTTGAGGTTGATGGAAAAATGGCCTATTTGAGAAGAAAAAGACAACCACCGACTAGACTTTAGTTTTTTCTTTTTCGATGAGGAGTTAATATGGTTGATCGGAGAGGCGAATGGTGTTCCTGCTCTCTGTGGCTTCCCGGACCATTCCAGTGGCAGGCACAACACCGAATATTTTCTCGTGTCAGCCATGGCAAAAAAGACATTTTTAGATTGAAAGCTGTGCCTCTTTCTCCCTGAAACGAGTGAGTCCTGGGCCCTGTCCAAAGATCACTATTTTCTTCGGTTTGTACGGCATGCGTAATTGTGTCACCGATTATGGCATTTTCCGACATTCGGTTTTATTCGTCCAAAAACCATTTGATTTATTCTTATTTTGGCGAATAAGATAAGAGGAAAAAAACGGCACACCATTTAATGTGTGCCAACAAATTGAAATAATAAACCAATATAAGAGTTGCGCTGTGTTGCTAGACAGTGTTAGGCTGAATGAAGGAGGGGTTGGGGGGGGTTATAGTGGGCTGCTCTGGATGTGGCATGCACACCACGAGGCGCCGAGCCACACAATCAGCAGGAAGACGGGAGGGGGAGAGGAGGGGGTTGTCTCTTTAGCTGCTCAGCTTTGACTGGCAAACTAAATGCTGGACAAATACTTCCATCAGCATTATCTTTGTTCTTTCATTCAATCCCTTCATGCCATCTTTGTCTTTTATAAATGCTGCTAAATTCGGTGTCAGGAGAGCAGGGCATCGTTAGCAGTCCCTTCTTCATTGTCTCCTCGGCCGGCTCTGGACCAGTGCTGGGTCGCTCTATTCCTTCTACAGAACAAATGCTTTAGATGCAATTTAGAAAAACACGTTCAGATATTGGATAGTGAAAACAATGAGCGCACACGCACACACACACACACACACACACACACACACACACACACACACACACACACACAGTCACTGTTTCTTGGCCTAGTCAGAAACTGAAATAATTATATCTATATTAGCGGTATACAGAAAGGTTTTTTATATATTTGGTCTTGGGTCGAAATATGAATATCTTATTGAGTCTCAATCAAGCTTCATTTCATTACAGAAGAGACATTAAAACGAATAAAACCTGACAGCACACACAGGCCTTATATTCTCTTATGTATTAATGTGAAATGATTACACAATCTCCATCAGCATACATAACTCAGCATTAACATTCCACAGGAACCCGTCTGCCCAGAACAAAGACCCTTTTCGGAGTGCGAGCTCTTTATAATCACCTGTTAGGAGCATGTCGTTCGCAGTTTGAACATGTTAAAAAGGAAAAAGTCCCATTTCCGTTCGGGCAGCTGAAGCGCTCTTGTTCGTTGTCCTTTTTGGCATTCTAGGCTTAGAGGGCTGAGTGGGGAGGATTGGTTTAGCCCCGGTGAGGTTCCTGTTTCTTTCTTTAGGTCAGCGACGGTCGGGGGCTCCGAGGGAGCAGCACTCTTATGTATTAGAGCTTGTTTGTCTATCGGCCGACTTATGCCTTGTGTTGATTATAACAGTGTCACATGAAATTGGGTATTTTGGGTAAATGTGTGTGTAGCTTTTAGCGATTGAATCATTGTGGTGATCGTGACTTGCATTCCTGCCCTCTTCACTCTCGTCTCTCTGCTCTCTATCTGTGTGTCTCTATTCGTGACTTTCCAGAGTAGGAGGGAGAGAGGTATGGGCCGAGGCGGTGGAAACCGGCCGTTTCGGTGTAGGCGAGCTGGTCTGTCAGCTGCATACGCCACGACAGACATGCACGCGCTGACGTGTTGCGTGTGTGTGCGTGTGCGGTGTGTGTGTGTGTGTGGTGTGTGGTGTGTGTGTGTGGTGTGTGTGTGTGTGGTGTGTGTGTGTGTTGTGTAGTGTGTGGTGTGTGTTGGTGTGTGTGTGTGTGTGTATGTTTGTGTGTGTGTGTGGTGTTTGTCTGGGTTCATCGTTAAACCCCGATAAAGGTCCCGCTGTACTCGTTCGTCTCCTTATGTTCGTTTAACTTCATTTCGAAGTAATAGCAACAGTTGTTGGTGGGCTTTCCACGTTTTCGTTGCCGTGTGGGCTTGTAATTTTAAGGTTTCCTGGCGTTATGCGACGTGGAGCTTGAGAGGCAGTGAGGGCGGGGGAAGCGGGGTTATACCGGTGAACACTGGCACGCTGAATATTAATCCACAGGGTTCACCTGTAGGGCCCCAATCTCACCTCAACCGTGTGTGCGGGTATCGGGCTGATTTGGAGGAAATTCGAGTAGTCGTGGTTCAATTCCTGCATTGTGTTGCGATCGGCGTTTGGTTCGGGGAATTGGCGAGCTTTAACCCGGTTTTTGATGTGCAGCTGCACCATTATCTACGCAGCCTTGCTTAACTCAACTGTATTGGAAACAAAGCCAGAATTATGTTCCTGCGGTGGACCTGACGTACTTATGGCGCCTTTCCTAGCACGGGCTCCGGCTCGCTACGGCTCGGGCTCGGGCTCCGGTTTGGTTGTGTTTCCTTAATGGTTGCTCCTCGCGTGCGGCCACGGTGTCGTCTCGGCTGGCTAAACGCTGTCGGTCACTTTACACGGCGCCGAGCAACGTACAATCACGGAAAAGACCGAACCAACACCACACACGAGGGGAACGCTGGAGGGACATGGAGTCGTCGTGCTTGTGCTCACCTTGTGGGGCTTTTTGTCGCACAGAAGGCAGAGAAGGGCAGGAGGATCGGGCCGCGGACAACACGTTTGAAAAGTCCCGCAGGGTTATGACGCTTCGTGACGACACTGCCATCTGGCCATCAGTGGAATGCCCAGCGGTTGACGTCACGTGTTGTACGCTTCGGTCGCTTTGGACCCGAGGGCTGACGGTGTACCAAAATCGTACGTTGAGGTATGCGTGCTAGTGAAACACGGAATAGCGCGCCGGACCGAGCCGTACCGGCGGCGTTGCTATGGGAAATGCGCATTTCACGCCGGTTGGGGGTAGTTTAGTCACTGTGGTAGTGCAGGAGCAGAGGAGCCACTCCACATTCAATGTTCTAGATCTGTTTTATCATGTGTGCGTGTGGGTGGATGCTCGTGCTTGGATTGTGGAATGTGTTTGGTTTATGAGAACATGAGGAGGGGTGCGCCCCGGCCACGGTCACACGGCTGGGTTATTCTATAAAGTGGATGTTCACGGAATAACTTTGCTGAAGAGAGTACATTACATATGCTTTTTTCACATAATGACCGTACGGTAGATGTAGTGAATCAAGGGATTTTTAGTTTATTTGCTTAAGTTTGTTTTACATAAGGGTCTAATATGGTTTCTTTCAGTTTGTTCATGTTAATAAGGGGTGATGGTGTTGTACTAGTAGGGGTATTGTTTATTTATGGTTAGTACGCTGTCACTGGTCCCTTCACCACAACCCTATCCCCTATGCTGAAGCCCATTTAAGATGTCATTACTTTGTCAGATGTATTGTTCTTATTGGTACTCTATGTCCCTATGTGTTAGGTGTCAGGAGGAATGAAGGAGAGGAGCTGAGTCTCAGGAGCTCTTCTGTCGGTGACGACTCTAGGGTACGCTTGCTGCCTTCCGTGATTGCCTGGAGATCAGATTTACTGACCAACCCCGCAGCGCCATCGTGACTCAAAACCCACCGCCGCTGACGGAGCTGTGTTTGTGACGTCGGCCGTTCTGGCACACTCATGTAAGACGGGGCCTGAAGAACTAGTGACAGGGGATTGGGGACATGAAGGACAGTTAGGGCATGCAGGATAGTATTACGTTACACGCTTGGCCTGGATTTGGAGGGAAAAGTTCTCATTACACTGCTGTTGGCATGCCTTGATTGACACAACAGTCTAAGTACTTGATTCCTGTATCGAGGAGTAAAGCAAAATCTTAAAAAATGTACCTGTTTTAAATAGTGATCGGATGGTTGGATGAACGTATGTGCTTACCGGTTTGTGGTTTTGTGTCTTGTAGACAATTTAAAATCCCTTGAAACAAACCTGTGTAGATAAAGGCCTTCGGCTTTGTGTAGTTTGGGTTTGTGTGGTTTGGGAATGTATCATGGTGGTGTGGTTTGCGTTATCCCTACACCAGCATTGCAGGTTAAGTGGTCTGAGTAATTTGCGTCTTCTCAATGGGTTGGTGTGTGTGTGCGCAGGCGCTGGTTCGTAGATCTCGGGACGCCTGCTGTTCCTTTGACTCCCCTTACTCTGCAGTCTTCTAAACATGATTTTGGAACGATCGATCTCGTCAACACCAATAATGGCTGCGTCACTTTTTCCTGGCGTCTATATCTAAAAAAAACTGTTACAGCATTGAATACTTTGGTAAAAGCATTTTGTCCAGACACGTCCCACACACACCACACCCAACCACCCACCACACACACACCACACCACACAACACACACACCACCAACACACACCACACACCAACACAACCTGTTTTTCCTATGCGCTGGCCTTTGACATGGTGTTCACCGGCCATGACGCGGAGACCAAACTATTCCGATGATCCCCCTGATAACCTACTGCCTGAGAGACGGGAGGGGGCTGGGAGGGGGGAGAGGGGAGGGTGAGGGGGCAGGGGATGAGGAGAGTGCAGAGAGGGCGAGGAGAGGAGAAGAGGATTAGGAACAGGACGAGAAGGAGGGATGGGGCGGAGAGATGCAAGAGAGAGGAGTGAGAGGGAGATTTGGTGGGAGAAGGAGAGGGAGGGAGGGGAGATAGGGGAGGGAGTGGGATGGAAGAGGAGAGGTGGGAGGAAAGGAGAGCGGATGGGGGAGAGGGACAGAGAGGGGAGGAGAGGGGGAGGAGGGAGAGGGAGGTCCAAAAGCACGAGGAGGCATGGAGAGAAGAAGACGACGAAAGAAGAGGGACGGAGAGAGGAAGAGGGACTAAAAGGGCCGCCTGTGTTCACTTTAATCCATATTTTCTGCATAATACATGAAGTAGTCACAGGATAGGAGAGGTTCAACGGCTTAATGACGTTCCGTAGAATATTCAATGGTCTGCACACCCCAACAAACTCACACATTAACCGCCTCTACACACACACACACAACACACCACACACACAACACACACACACACACACAAACCAACCACACAACACACACACCCACACAACCACAAACACCACACACCTAGAGGTTCCGATCACTATGACTGTGCATCTGACGATTTACACTATTTCAACTGCCCATTATAAACCAAATGTGGTGGTAGCTGTCAAACACTGGAACGCACTTGAACTGAGCTGTCGATTGCTAGGGACGCAGTACGGGAGATAACCCAAAGGGATTTAAAGAGAGTGGTTCTGTCAGAGAGAGAGGAGCGGCGGAAGGGCAGTTTGAAAACAAAATAGAATTAATTATACATTATTATGTATATGTAGGAATACAATGAGCTTCTGCACACACCACTCCTTCCACAACACACACCACACACACCACACACACACAACACACACCAACACACACACACACAACCACACAACACACACAACACACACCACCCAACACACCGTCAATTTGATTTATTTATACATCTATAATCAGGATATGTTTTCTATTAATTGAATAACTTTACAAACACAATCTAATGTTATTAGATGTGTTTTCATTACCGCGGGTGGATGTAGGTGACCACGTTGTCTTCAGCGCTGACTCAGCAGGCTAACACTGGCTCCATGCGCTACGGTGTGAATACCATAATGGACCTGAATGACTTCCTCTCTGAGGTGCTGCGCCTTCCTTTAGCTCACCCTCATTGGGCAAAATCTTGATGTTGGTACTAGCCAAAGGCTGTCTGGTTTCCAGACGGTCCTTGGTGCCGGGGCTTCAATCAGGAAAACATAGAGGCAGCACGGGGCATGCAGCTAATCACAAATTGATTTATTGAATTATGATGGCATTGAGTTCCTATTGGTGCTTAGCACGTAGGACTGCAGGTTATGAAGGTCAAGCCCGTTTTGATTGTTTATAATTCTGGGGTATATTTATTCAGCTCAGTTAGAAAGGGTTTCTTCTGTTAGTTGTGTTGTCCTTTTCCCATTCTTGTTCAGATTAAGTTTGTCATAGAAATTATGAGACATTCCATCCCCCAAACGAATCGGAGACCTTTTTATTTTGTGATTTATTTCTTTAATCAAATCAGTAGATAATCAAAGTTCATATGGACGCGAGCGGAACCGACTGCTGGGGTACTCTTCCTAATTGGGAATATCACATTACGAGCAAGCCAAGTTTAACCATGGTGTTGTTGATTTGTGACTTTCCCGGATACTTTGAGGCTATTCCAAACATTATCAAGGCGGCACGGTCCCCCCCTCCAGGTCGTCCATCGGGGGTCTGATGCCGTTGACCCTGTGGGGGCGGTGGCGCAAGGCTCATGTTGACCTGTCATCACGGCTGAGACTATTCATTTCGTTGTGTGATATCAATCGAATTTGTGAAATTACCTCGTGGAGTCCCCGCCGAATGTGGACCCGGTGTCTCATCAAAGGAGATTAATACTCTTTCTTTCCCTCTCAATTTTCTTTCCCTTCTTTGCTTTTTTTGTGTGTTGCCCTTTCGTCTTTGTCCGTGGCCTTTGTCCACGCACCCTGGACAACGCCAACACACACACACATCACACCATTATCCTGGGAGCACCTGTCTGCGGTAATTGTTCAATGTGCTGGGCTCTAACAATCCCCTTTGCTGTTATGGATGGTCAAGACATCAATCAAACCTGCGCAGTCTGGCCAGTGTGCCATGGTGTGTGTGATTACCTGCACACGACAGAAACAAGCATTTTATCCTATTATTGAGGCCTACTGAGTTTATTAGCAGTTACAAAAAATTCGAATTCACTGAACAAACTGTTACATGGGTTTCCCAGGTGAAGGAAATTGTTGTCTTAGCCCACTAAACCACAACTAACGAACCATAACTGGGTGACTCACTAACTGTGCACACCCTAGATTTGTTGTGCTGCATTGTTGGTAATCTGTGTGGTTCAGTGTCTGGTATGTGCTAGGTGTGTGTGTCTGTGTGGATGCCTGTGAATGTGTTTTGGCTGGCAGTGGGTGCGGTGCCTGGTGACCTTGCAGTGTGTGTGTGCGTGTTGTTGTGTGTGTGTGTGTTGCTGGGTGTGTGTTGTGTCCCCGTGTGGTGTGCGGTGTGTGTCGTTTGTGTGTGTGTGTGTGTGTGTGGTTGTGTGTGTGTGTGTGGTGTCGGTGTGTGTCTGTTAGTGTCTGTGTGGTGGTGCACGTAGTGCGCGTGTGCGTGTTGTCCCCTGTGTGTTGTTAGACTGTTTCATTAGGAGA
>OLKM01005826.1:0-15831 GCA_900291075.1 Melanogrammus aeglefinus | reverse complement strand
GACAGCAAATGCGGCTCGAAAGCGACCTCCCACACATGGAATCAGTTGATTTTATTGTGACGTGGCGTTTGATCGGTGCATTTCGGCTGCGCATGTATTTTTGGAATTTTTAATTGCTGCAATAAATTATGTTGTTGTTCACTTCTAGCATCTATCTTTGCTGTTTAAATCTAACAGTAGTCTTTGAGTAGGCCTAATATATCGGCTAATATATCAATACTAGGAATGTCTGCTGGTGACGCCACTGAGGCGATAGTAGGCTAACGATGCTCTATATAGCGTCCTACGAGTACCCTGGAGTACTCATTAGCTACGAGCGTTTTTACGATGTTCGTTACCAACGATGCTTTTGGGAAACGGTGTGAAAACTGTACGATGCTCGTACGACGCATTTATCGATCCACTTAGGCTAACGATGCTTTCGGGAAACTGGGCCCAGGTCCGCTGACGCTAGGCACGCATTCGGGTAGCAAGTAGCCTATTGGACAAGCCACGCACCAGGCAGAAATGACACAAGGCCATATACAGAAAGCCAGGGCTGGCTTCAAAACGTTTAAATGAACAAACGGCTTACCGTAAGAAAAGTTTCAGGCGATGAGTAGTCCTGCTGCTGCTGAAACGTCTAAGTACTGTGTCCTTCCATTCGCTTGTGCATTTGCGTGTCAGGGTGAAGCAATTTTCGTAAAACCATTTTTTGTTGATAATCAGGCTCAGAGAAACTGTCTGCCATATTATTTTCGATTCAAACCAGGATTCTGCACGCTCAACGTTATTTTGAATCAAATGTAACAATTTATTCAGCAACCAATGAGCATTGACCAAGCCTAACCCGCTCTGCATGCACAACCAAAATGATGCGATTTCCCTGTTAATTTATTTTATTTTATTTAAGTTACAGTTTGCACTTTTAATATTAGAAGAATAACTAAAAGGGATTGTTTTTGGCCACGTCATGACCTGTGGGAGGAGGGGCATTAATGACCGCTAGGGGGGGCACGGCCCCAAAATGCGCCACCTTAGCGCCGACACTGCTATAAAGTCAGAATTATGAGATTAAAGTCAGAATTATGAGATTAACGTCAGAACTACATGTTTTTCATATATGTGGCCCTAATTCTATTCCGTAGCGACCTGATGTAGTACAACATTCTGGTATTTTTGGCATACTGCATTTTCGGCTTCCAATAAAGGACTTCCGGGTCATTTCAACGTGAGGAACAGCTCTGTTTTCAAAGTAGCCACCCCATGTGCCGCTCACCGCTGATATAATCAACATCTCCATCCCATCCTTGGGCCTACGTTACTCTTCCAGAGTATCTTCAATGGAGATGGCTTGACCTTGGATTTGCGTGTCGATCTGTGACCACTTGTGGATGAAAGCACTAAACTGCCACCTTGTCCCTCCACATTTGAACAGGACAAGGAAGCATAAAAGCACGATGCATCGTGTCTCGGGAGTCCAGAGGGGGAAGGGTGGGGTCTGCAGAAGTGTGAACACAGCACCACATGTGACACTTTCCTCTTCGTTCACAGATAGTGCCCATGTCATCTCCCGGAGCGACACGAGCGTTGGAAGAGGAGACCGGCCCATCCGGCGCTCTGGACGATCAGGACCTGGAACCACTGGCCGCGGTTCACCCTTACAATGTACGTACTGTTGCACATAGGATAAATACAAGTGGAACACACTACAGGTGATGTCACTGATCAGCACACCTGTAGGGCCACGGCGTGGTGTATAAAGTACTCAAAAGCCATACTTAAGTAAAAGTACAGATACCTTACTGGAAAATTACTTAAGTAAAAGTAAAAGTCACCTTTTAGAATAGTACTTAAGTAAAAGTATTAAAGTATCTGATCTTTACTGTACTTAAGTATCAAAAGTACTTTTCTGATATTAAATGTACTTAAGTACTGAAAGTAAAAGTACAAGTAACTGCTGTTAATAAAAAAGCAAAGGGGTCAGAATTTTGAGAGAATAAATGGAGTTTATTTCAAACTAACACAAACACATAGGAAAAACTCCACAAGGCCATAAAACACTTCCGGTCCAACCATCCTCCAGGACTCCTCACCGGCGGGGCACACTGGTTATCAAAATACCGCACTTGTTATTTATAAATAATCTTTATAGAGGTTATGAGCTAGCTTGAAAATATTATATACAAATATTACCCAGCGGTGAAAGAACCTTACTAGTTTAAAAATGTTGTGGCTGGTGGTATTTATTTTGAGGTCGTTGAAGTTTTCTAATTTTTTGATTTGAGACCTGTATGATTTTTGCTTCGATTATTGTTGTTTCCCCTTCGTTGTTGATCTTTTTGAAAACATCCTTCCACTGCATATTGCAGTCCATTTTGCCATGATCTGGATGCTGTCGCGGAGTTACTCCAAAAAAAAATCAACTGACACTGACAGATATCGTAGCCCGACTATTTATTCCGCAAGCGCTGGTACAGCGTTACTTAATATTGATTTTGGTGTCATCCAGGATCTCGCGGATTTTCGGAAACTTAAGATCCCTGCTGCCCAAAAAGGGTATTTAAATTAGCTTAGTAGCAAAAAATGGCACATATACACAGCGTATTGAAGTGTATTAAGATGTTGTAATACTGCGTGTACAAACCAGCCTGATACAAATAGTAGAAATTTTGATAGCCCTTGCCCTCGTTCCTAGCCATGCATTTGTTGTTTGTTGACAGTCGTAGGAGTTTTTGATCGACGTAGCAACAGTAACTAAGCAAGGGGGATTTGCGAACGTGCGCATGGGACAGCTGATTCGCCAAACAGGCTCACAGTCTGTGTTCTACCACAGTCCCCGACGTTTATTCTCATAATATCTCTCATGATTCATTTTTTTTTTTCTAAAGATGAGTTGATTTTGTAACGAGTAACGAAGGTTTCAAGGGAAATGTAGTGGAGTAAAAGTATCCGTTTTCTTCGCAAAATGTAGCGAAGTAAAAGTAAAAGTACAGAGAAATATAAGTAGTAAAGTAAAGTACAAATATCCAAAAAAACTACTTAAGTACAGTAACGAAGTATTTCTACTTCGCTATACAACACTGCGGCCACCCAGGTATCTTCTGCTGCGCAGAGGATTGTGGGGCAGTAAAACCTGTTGGTTAAAGATTAAAGTCAGAATTCTGATTTGAAACTCAAAATTCTGAGATTAAAGTCAGAATTCCGAGTTTAAAATCAGAATTCTGAGATTAAAATGACAATTCTGACTTTAAAGTCAGAACTATGGAATTCTGAGTTTAAAGTCTGAATTCTGTCTTTATTCTCACAATTCTGACTTTGAACTCAGAATTGTGAAAATAAAGTCAGAATTCAGAGACCAAAGTCAAATTTCTGATGTTAAACTCAGAACTATGGAATTCTGAGAATAAATTCAGAATTCAGATTTTAAAATCAGAATTCTGAGATTAAAGTCAGAACAATTTTTGTGTTGCCCTAATCCTCTTCCGTAGCGACCTGATGAGGTAGGGTCTGCAGAAGTGTGAACACAGCACCACATGTGTCACTTTTCCTCTCCGTTCACAGATAGTGTCCATGATGACGACACTTCCATCTCCTGTAGCGACACAAGCGTTGAAGAGGAGACCCAGGTGGACGGCCCATCCTGCGCTCGAGAACATCTGGACCTAGAAACACTCTCCGAGGTTCTGGGTGTGGATTCGGATGGGACTGCCAGCGCCGAAGACCTCATCAAGCGGTCAGCGGTGAAGCACTTCCCCTCGCCGCCGCCAGGGGGCGACGGTGTGTTAACCCCAGAGCTGCTGGATGAACACCTGAACAGCGTGAGGCGGGCCGTGCACAATGAGCTGCAGCGGCTGATCCCTCTGCGTGAGACGTACAAGAACCTGGCCGGTCTGGTGCCGTCATACCACCGCCTCGCGATGGACCATGTGCGCGCCCTTCTCGAGAGGATCTCGTCTCCACAGCAGGCCTTTGTGCTCTTGGAGTGGCTCTGCAACGCTTACTTAAGGTTGTCTGCAGCGCCGACACTTCTCAGAACCATGTATTTAACCATCGGTGTGGCTACCCGTCAAACACATAAGCAAAATGACATATGAACACCCATTGGTTAATAAATTAATACATACATACATACAGACAGACAGACAGACAGACAGACAGACAGACAGACAGACAGACAGACAGACAGACAGACAGACAGACAGACAGACAGACAGACATGTCATCCATACACCACAGGTAGCAGATGTTTAACTCGAGTCAGGGAAACCTTGTAGTTAGACCTGCAGCTCTAGATAGTACCTTATTGTTAGAACAGCAGCTCTAGATAGAACCTGTATCTTGTTTCTTTCTTGTATCTTGCCTTCACAGTCTGGGGTTCATGGGAGACCCGGACTTTAGTGAGAACCAACAGAGGAGTTCCGTGGACATGCACTTGTACTCTGAGACGGTCGTATGCGTCAACCAAACCCTCCGGACCACACTGGAGGTAGGAAGACATGCTGCAGAAACTAGAACACCCCCACAGGGCTAGCCTCTTGCCTGGTTCCTGAAACCTTGAGGCTCCTGGAGCATGTTGGTACTGACCATCGACCGCACCTTGTGGAAGAAGAGTTACCCCACCGTGGTGGTTTAAAGGTCCCATGACATGCTACTTAATGAATACCTTTGAGTTAATCCCTCTGTCATAACTAACAAACTAACAGGCGGGCCTAGATTCATCTTTTCTTGTTTGACTGCAGGAGGACGTCCAGAGTTCTCTGGATGAGATCTTTCAGCACCAGGAATCAGAGTTTTGGAGGTCCTGGAAACTCCACACAGACGTCATTAAGGTACTGCGGACACAGGACGGTTCTGCACATTGGAATAACGTTAATATGTACACCCGTGTGTAGAAACATATGAGCAGAATATATTGAGGATACAAAATATGTTGTTTTCTCCTGAAGTGCATTGATGGACTGATTGTCAGAGCGGAGTCCATCAGTGAGAACGTGCAGGAGTTCACCCGGCGGGTTTGCTACCCCAAACTCCTGGAGTTCCTAAAGACGTACGACGCCCTTTTCTTCCTGACTTTTGGTGTTTCCATTGTACCGTTGTTGTTTAGTTGTTTGCAGTCAGGTTCTTCAGCTGTCAAGAGGCCTAAATGAGCCTTCCTTCTGGGTGTAGGTTCATCGCGGCCAAACAGAAACTTCTGAAAAGATACGCGAAAGATCCCAAGCTGAAAGTGAAGACCTGCCTCCAGACACTCAACACACTCCACGGCCTTGTGTGAGTAAAGGGCCATGCTACATACTAGCATGTGCGATCATCAGATCCATGTTGGCACGTCTGATGTCAGCCTGTCTGATCCATGTCAGCATGTCTGATGTTAACGTGTCTGAAGCATGCTAGTATGTCTTCTGCTGTATTGTACTCATGTATTGTATCATGGTAGGAAAGTGTCACGGTATATTAATAATAGGCCCTTGTTTTGCAGGAGCTACATCCAACCCTACACTGATGGAGGAACCAGGGACCTCCCAGTGGAGAACACCCTGTCCTTAATGAAGACCGACGCCCAGAAGTCCATGAGAGAGGCTCTCGTTGAGATCATCAAGGTGCAGAGAAGAACCGCTACTGTTGTTGTGTTGTTAGCCAGCAGCTTACATTTTCAACTAATACCGTGCTGACCAGGGCCTTCTAGAATACATCCATGGGTGATGCCTCAGTAATACATCGATGGTTGTTATAACCAAAGTCAGTGGTAAATCGTAGATTGCTGACCAGGACCTTCTAGAATAACCTGTGGTTGTGGATTCCCTCAGGAACGCCTGAAAAGACATTTTAAAAGCAGAGAGGAGGATTTTCTGCTGATGGAGATGAAGGAGATGTTCAGTGCTGAAGACTGTTTTTCTGACGTCCAGAAGGTAGAGGGAGACTTTCACTGGATCTTCTCTCTCGTGTGGTTGGGCCTCAGCTGTTGATCAATCCATGTCCTCATAACCCTCTGTTAGGTGTTGGATTAGCTGTTTCATGAATCTCTCTCTCTCTCTCTCTCTCTCTCTCTCTCTCTCTCTCTCTCTCTTCTCTCTCTCTCTCTCTCTCTCTCTCTCTCTCTCTCTCTCTCTCTCTCTCTCTCTCTCTCTCTCTCAGGAGGCTCTTGACCTGGCCTATGAGCGGGTGAGCGCCTTGTACCTGTACCAGCTGGTCAAAACCCAGAAGAAGAAGGAGCTGGAGAAGCGATGGGGTCGTGACGTGGGTCAGAAAGTGACCCAGGACGCAGAACATCTTCATAAGACCTTCTCAGACCTGGTGCAGTACAGTACTTCACACTCAATGGTTCTTACTGCTTTATCTACCACAGTACTTACAGTCTGTGTGTGTGTGTGTGTGTGTGTGTGTGTGTGTGTGTGTGTGTGTGTGTGTGTGTGTGTGTGTGTGTGTGTGTGTGTGTGTGTGTGTGTGTGTGTGTGTGTGTGTGTGTGTGTGTGTGTGTGTGTGTGTGTGTGTGTGTGTGTGTGTGTGTGTGTCTGACAGCACCCTGGTGTCAGACAACAGAACCATGTGCTCCTGAAGGTGGAGGCTCTGATCCAGAGTCAGGATGTGGACTCAGTGAAGATCACCCTCTCTGAGATGATGCAGCTCAGCCAGTCGGAGTGAGTCCTCTACAGGGTCTCCATCTCCATCTCTCCCCCTCTCTGTGTCTCTTCATCTCTCTCTCCATCGCTCTCTCCCTCCTGTTCTCTCTGTGTCTCTCCATTTCTTCATCTCTCAGAACATATCCATCTCTCTTCATCGCTCTCTCTTCCTCTCTACAACTCTTTCATCTTTCTCTTCATCTCTCCATCTCTACATCTCTCTGTATCTTCTTTATCCTTCTCTCTCTCTTATCTTTGTGTAAAATACAAAGTTAGACCAATGTTTGTGTATATACAGTATAATGTTGAAGGTAGGATTATAATATTCTCTCTCTCTCTCTCTTTGTCTCACTGCTGCAGGAAAGTTAAGAAACTGTGTCCTGCTCTGTTGGAGTGGAAAGGAGGTCTCTCCGTCCATGAGGTCAAAGAGGTCCGGGCCAGTGTCCAGGTTCTGTCCACCAGAGACACCAGCGACTCTACTGGGACGTTGGGACCAGAGTAGAAAACGATTTGAGCTGTGCTGAAGACAACATGAATATATGAAATAGATGACCCAAGTTCTACTTTAAGATGGACCACCTGGTGGTGTTCTCGTGATTTTCCTTCTGGCGGCGCTGGGGGGTTTGTCCTTCGATCTGCTATGCAAAATTGTAAATATCAATAAATAAATGATTTTTTTATTCAAATGAAATATCAGCTTACAGCAATGATTCAATAAAGAATGCGACGCATGCAGCATGACGGTGTGTTTATATTCTCTCAGACCAAAGAAACTGCCCCTGGTCACGTGACATCTAGACTCAATTCAGACTCATACTTCATATACTTCATACGTCATCGTCAATGATGTTGTTTATCTTCAATGATGTTGTTTATCTTCAGAGGGACAGCGCACATTTAAAAGGATTGCCCCAGAGTTATCGAGAAGCTAATTTAGGTCTTTTTTATTTACTTTATGCAGATGTCTAATTCCATGACATCGTGGGAGCTTGATGTCTGGTCCTGAAGGCTCTGATGCTTTCATACAAAGTGTGTTGGTAACTTACTAACCCTTAGACAACAGGTGGCCCCAGTGGGAATCGAACCCCTAAGCCTGGCACGGTGTCGTCATCCATAAGTAGTTTAGCGCAGTGGTTCTAGAACTGTTTAAACTAGTGTACCCCCCCTAAGACATTTCTTCAGATGAGTACCCCCTTCCCTGGTACAATTTTGCGATAAAATAAAATAAAATGAACATAAATAATGTATGTGTGAAGTGTAAACATTAAAAGGGGGCAAATACTAACAATTTAGTGAGAAACCTGGGTACGAGAACCACCTGTTTACTGAATAGGACGGTCTGTGACTGGTGGTGTAAGGTGGACAGGCTTTGTGGGGCCCAAGACAGCACGGGGCCCATGGAAATTTTAGATTATTTTTTTTTTATTTTAGGAGCCCCACCCTGCGCCCAGTGGCCACTTGCTGCTGTATTTAAGTCAAACAAATGAGCAATCGTAAAATGACTGGCTTTCCATCCCACTGCCAGCCCTGCCAGTACTTTTCCCAATCACCTGCCTGCCACTCCCACCTCATCAGTGCAACCACCTTCACCTGTGTTCCCTCACCCTATTTAAACCCACTCCTTCCAGTCAGTCTCTGCCAGAATGTCTTCAACAGCGTGAAAAGCTCTCTAGCACCATTTCCCGGATTGCCTTCTTGGTTTCGACCCTGCTTGTACGTCTGTCTCTACAGATGATTTTTCACTTTTTTTTGCACTTGCTCTAGGATAGGAAATGCAACCAAATTACATAAAGTATGCAGATAGGATGGAAATATTACTAGTAGCTGCTCCCAACAGGGACATTCAAAGGGGGGAGTTGAACATTTGCAATCGTTATCTGGATAGGCCCGCACTGACTACGACTGTGACATTGCTAGTTGGAATGCCTCACACCATCAGACCCCACGATTGAATATAATCAAATAATAATACAATTTGAAGTGAGCCATCGCATCCCGCAATTTACTTTTTGTGAGACATGTCAACGTGTTACATGAAGGATCGTGGGAAAGACTTTCCTTGTATCTGTTGGGATGTCAATGAGTTGTTTTAATAACCAGCTAGGGCCTTTTCTTTCTCTGTCTATCCTCTCCACTTGTATATGCAAAATTATTCAATGGGAGAGAAAAGCATGTCAGTGTTTCCTCCTCCATGCATTTCGATTTGTCCAATTATATGTAATTCGTTGTAATAGATTTATTTTTCACATGTTCAGGCTTATTCCCTTGTCTTGGAAATCTGCAACTGCAGACATTGTACAGCTGGGAAGTTTGAGGGTGGTTGGATATTTGCAAACATTATTTTTGTAGACTATTAGGTATGGTCTTTAGCAGGGGCGGTGCTATACCTAGAGTTTTACTGGGGCACAGGCCCCAAACTCCTAATACTCTGTGAATTACTCTGTGCTATTTCCAGCTCCCGTGGTTTCCACTGTGTTTACAACGACACATTCAGAAGAATAACCTGAACGATTCCAGAATTACTATCCTCCAGTCTATTTTCTTGTATCTTAAAATCGAATTTAACATAGACAGACCAAACCTTGTTTACCTTGTTATGTCTGACGCCTCACAAGTTAACCTAGAAAGTATATTTTTCCACATCCCCATTTTTGACCTTCTGCCTTCTCCTGGTCGACATCCTCGACTCTTCCCAACTACGCCGCCTCAGTGGCCAAGACAAAAGCCCCCATTGAGCGCACCTTGGCTTCAAGGCACAAACCACATGCGGCTGAGGGCTTCAACATCCCCACCCTGCGTCCTGTGTTTGGAGGAGCCCAGTAAGAGTCCCCTAGTTGGAGTGCGGCAGCAAACTAGGTGACGTGTAGCGACGGACCTTTGCTACACTGGCACCCAGAGTTGGGGCTCTCCAAACCGCTCGGGACACAGAAGGGCTGCCCGAGGATGCACTGGCCACCAGCGGCGGCAGCGGATAAACAGCCCCAGCCCTTTCCCCACCAGCGGACTCGAAAAAAATTTGCCGATTTTTTTTTTTTTTGCTGACAAACTTAGTCCACTAGTTGGCGGTAATGCAAAAATGAGCTGGTTTGCTACAGCGACATTTACTCCAAAAGGAGACTGGCTGGCACAAGGTGTGAGCGCGGCGGGCGGCGAGTGCCACCTGTACCTCATGCTGAAAAGAGGCCGGTCTTCGGATTATCAGCCCGAATCCCAGACCCAAGGTCCAGAAGGGAGGTGGAGACAGGGACTCCTAGGAGAGGTCGGAGCAGGCTCAAGGAACCAATGGGGTGTCGCACACACAGTGCCAGTGCCGAAACAGCTTACCTTGAAAAGTAGTAGTCACTAGATTATGCGTTATTAACTTGTTCTTAAATTGTCAGCACAGGATATATTACTTTGTACTAGAAGGAGGTGGAGACGGATCCAGGTGAGATCGGAGAGCTCAAGGAACCAATGGGGTGTCGCACACAGTGTTGCCACAGTTACCTTGAAAAAGTAATCTGATTACTAGTAACTCCTTAAAATAGTAACTTAGTTACTTTACTAAAAGTGGTCCGAGGCCAGTAACGCGTTACTGGCATCACTGGTCGCAGAATATACTTTTTTGGTTAATTGGGAGACGTCAGACATAATATGGTTAACCAGGGGTTTTCTCTGTCCATGTGACAGAGCAAGACCATGTGACGGAGTTTAACATTGTTGTGGAGACATAACAATATAACACACAGATTTCGCATGATCCTTTGTGGCACTGACGCGTCTCACACAAAGTAAATTGCTCGCTGCATGTGTGTGAGGTGATGTCAGACAGTAAAATGAGTTGTGTCACGGTCCGGTCGTCAGAATACTTTGACCATACCAAATCTACAGTAGTCTATGGAAATAATGTTTGCAAATATCAAACCCCCTTCAAACGTCCCTATTTAATGGGTGCAGTTTAATGTTTCCAAGACAAGTGTTATCCGCCTGGACATGTAAAAACTATTTAAAAAAATAAATCTATTACTAAGAATTACAAATAATTACATATAATACTTCTTAAATTATCCTTCAGAATGAATACATGGAGGAACAAATTCCAACATGTATTTCTCCTTCATTGAATATCTTTGCACATGAAATTGGAGAGGAAGGCCCAGAGGCAGACAGAGAAAGACAACGCCCTAGCTGGTAATCAAACCATTTAGTGACAAGTTTCTCCTCAGCCTAGACTACCCAGCCAGTCAATATCATTTGCATGTAATAAGCCCTAAGGTTATTTAATTTTTCTGCCTTTAAGACTTTTAAAGTAAGCTACTCACACTTCAGCTTTCTAAATTACGTTTGATGAGTTGCTTATTTTAGCTGGTTTGTTTGTTCGGTGAAGGTATTAGGGTAGAGGTTATTTACAGCAGCTATAGAGATGAAAGGTGTTATATGTAACATTTCCACATTAAATTATCCACAAACAACAAGATATTTTATATTTTGTATCTGTGAGATTATCTCCTCTGATGACAGATAGATAGAAGGGAAACATTACTAGCAACTGCAGAGGGAAATTTGAAGGAGGTTCGATATTTGCAGACATCATTTGCATAGTCTAGGTCTAAGTATAATGAGGACCAGACTGGGAATTTGCTCATTTTACACCATTTGACGTTATCAGCGAGCCATTAGCCAAAAGTCTTTCTATGAGACATGTCAAGTTGCACTAAGAGAATATGTGATCTCTGTGTGAGAAAGTGAAAACGGACATACAAGTGTCGCCATTCTATTCCTAATTTTTCCTTTAATTGAGCTACCGACTCTGCTGGTGAGTACCATCTTCAAATCAGAGAGAGATTAATATTTCAGAGTTTCATTGTTTTGCTTTTTTGATTGTGGATTCTTCACTTTTGAAAGAATATTATTGCAAAGACATGTCTACCAAGTAGCTTGTACTATTTATTATCTGAACAGGTTATTTCTCAAGTATCAACTATGGGGTCTATTCGTCTCATCTGCAGTTTGATTGGTAGGTTTTCCACACAGCACTACAGAATTTATCATTACCCAGTTAATTTTAATTTAATTAATGAAAATGTACCTGCCGTAACTTTTGACGGCTTACATCTTTTTTTTAAATATATATATACATAAAAAAATTACAGATATATATAAAAGTCATTTTGTTATGGATTGAACATTGCACATGTTGACAAACAAAACAGCAGTTCAACACAGAGTATTTAAAATGGAAAAAAAATATCCAAAAGAAAACATTGATCAGGGTTTACAGAAGTGTACAGTATGAGGTCTCAGTTTTTGCCCTTTATGTACAATAGTAATTCCAAACCTTACCACTATGAACACGCCTGGTCTTGTCGGATCTTGGAAGCTAAGCAGGGTCGGGCTTGGTTAGTACCTGGATGGGACACCTCCTGGGAAGCCCAGGTGCTGTAAGTGAGGTGACACAAAAAGAAAAAAAAAAAACACGCCTGCTCTTGTCTGATCTCGGAAGCTAAGCATCGTCGGGCATGGTTAGTACTTGTATGGGAGACCGCCTGGGAATACCAAGTGGTGTCGGGTTGTGGCCAAAAGGTGGAACTCTTCCCCTGGCCTTTACCTCAATCTTGATGCACCAGTAACAGGGACACAGTGCCTGTCTCATTCAATCTGGCCTCCTAATAATTGGTTGACTCATTAATATCCTCACTCTCCACCTCAAGCTGGTGTGTGGTGAGCGTTCTGGAGGAGATAGGCTGCAGTTCATCACCCAAGTTGGTGTTACACACGCACTGTAAAGCATCTTTGAGGGTCCAGAAAAGCTATATTATTTCAGTCAATTATTATTAGATCTTAGTATTTCAATTTTTCGTTGTTGTGATATCTGATCTTTTCATTACATTCCCCTTTTCCCTTCGCCACATTTCATGACTTGTTGCAGATTCATTTATCAACATTGTTGTGGGATATATGCTTGTAAATATTAGCTGATAATAGCTGAAATAGTACTTATTTTAAGTAAGTAGTATTTCTCTTCACCAGGTGTTTTGGTCCTCTTGTGGAAGTCAACTGGATTTTCAGGTATTTCTATGTGCCCAATTTAGGGGCGATTGCAAGTTATCCAATTAGGCAAGTATTTCAATATGTATTTTCAACTTAACAAACTAGTCTGTGGTTTCACTATCCATTAGCTGCATCCCGCATTAACGTAGCGTTGAGTGGCACAGCTATTCAGTCTTCAACCGGTTGGGGAGGGCTGGCCAAACGCTCCATCGATGGAAACAGCGACCCTCAGTGGGAGCACAACAGTTGCAGCTGTACCGCCACACAGGCTAAAGCATGGTGGAGGCTGGAGCTGCCTGGTGTGTACCGGGTGTCAGAGATTGAGGTCACCAATAGGAATGTCATTAGGGAGAGGCTCAACAACGTGGAAATTCTCATCGGGGATTCACTGTCAAACAACGGCAATGACAATCCAAGGTGAATCACTGGTCACGTCCCTACATTTACTCAATGCTGTTAGACTCCCAGCAAATCTTTCTGGGTTTTATCTCTCATGACCTCAACCTGCTTTTAAGTATCTTGGGATAAAAGTATAGAATAGTTTATTCCCCCCTCTGCTCTAGTACACTTGGACACACACCAGTTACTGGAATTGAGCCTCTGATACCTACCTTCACCAGACTACTGTATCTACTGTATTCGCTCAGGTGTGCCATCATCAGCGATGACCCAGGCTGCTTGACTCAGACTGTCAAGTGTTGGGGAATGGAAGGAAGGTTTATCAACTTATACCGGTCCTCTGATGCAACAGATGCTCTGCAGTTCTGTGAGGTCAAGGTGTACGGAGGTAGGAACCCCGTCCATCATTACATGATCATCAAAGGCGGATTGGTGTACCAGTACCATTGCTGGTAAAACATATTTGGTCAATGGTCAAACACTGCTGGTTCTGTGTAGCTCAACTGGTTGAACATTTACATTTACATTTAGGGCATTTAGCAGATGCTTTTATCCAAAGCGACTTACAATAAGTACAATTGTAATAAGGAGTGCAACAATATATCGCTATCGGTACAATAAGTATGTTCATAGAACCAAGTAAGAAGTACAACAATCACGAGGCTAACCAATTCCCCGCGTTACAGCAATGATATCAGCTACTGCAGTTGCTACACGGTTAAGTACTATAATACAATACAATTCAACACAATACAATACAGTGTACAATGGTGGCCAGAGGGGGGAGGGTGGCTATGCAGAGTCGAGGTGGACTCTGAACAGGTGAGTCTTGAGTCTTTTTCGGAAGATAGTGAGCAACTCTGCGGTCCTGAGAACGGCAGGGAGCTGGTGTCCCAGCACTGAATGGCCCAAACCAGAGAAAGTTGTGACTTGGCACTGAACGACACTTTTGCTAGCTCATACCTGATGGCGCGGTACCTGACGTCCAGTGAGGTAGTTTGAGCGGCATCTTGACGACGGTATCTAGCGGGGCAAGACGGTGATGTTCAGTCTCCAGATTAGCAACTCCCTTGGGAGAGTGGGGCAGTTCCATCGACTGCCTGTATGCCAGTCACTGATTCGTTTATAATTATATGATGCCAAGCTAACTACCAGTGGACCAGTGGATACGGCTCCCGGAAGAGGTGGGTCTGACAAGGGAGAACTCAGGTAAGTTGAACACATTTGAGGCGGTGCTGCTGCATTCTGATGCACTGCAAAGGTTAATCGCAGAGGCAGGAAGGTCCAAGCCAGAGTGAGTTGCAAGTAGTCGAGGGCGGGGACTGACCAGTGATTAGAGTACTAGAACCTGAGCTGCTATCCACTTGTGAGGAGGGCCAGATTACTAGCGAGCTGTGGTATAAAAAGTGCAAATCGCAGGATCGGGCCACCGCTTTGAGTGATTGTTTTCCGGTGATGCAGAGACATAATCTGATTGTTCCAATACCACACCAAAGGTTGCTGGCAGTTTTAGAGAGAAGGAGATACAGTGATAGTTCTCAACGGTGACCAGTAAAGCCATGTGTTGCAAATCTTTCTCCCTGGGCAATTAGGAGGAGTCATGATTTTGTTGAGGTTGAAGCCTCAAGGTGATGCAGTTGTCCAATGGTGGATCTGACGAGTCCGCAGACATTTCGCTATATGCTTGTGTTACAATCAGGCCTCATCAGCAATGAGGAAAGAGAGGAATAGAACCTCGAGTTGTCGTCAAGCATAGCAGTGATAAGAGAAAAGCATTATAGGACGCAATTAACAGACCCAGAGATCGTATGAGGAGAGCAGAGAAACAGACAGACCGGCCCAGTACACGAGCCTGGGCGACACCCCGTTTACAAGCGTGCAAGGTTTGGACAAGGAGCCACTCATGTCACTTGATAGGTGCGTCCATACATGGTAAGATGTGAACTAGGAAAGAGGCAGATTCAAACGATGCCAAGAATTCAAGCAAGAGTTGGCATTAGGATGGATTCTGGTGGTTTCACCGTGGGTCAGACTCGAGGGATTCTGGTGTTCACCGTGGCTCACAGATGAGGATAGTCTGGTGGTTCACCATGTCAATGAGGATCTGGTGGTTCACCGAGGACATGCAGATAACACTGCCACAGATAGGGGGTTGTTTTTCTCTGGGCTACCTGTTATAACAATGTATGCACAAGCCAGGGATTCAAAATTAACAGGATCGCCAGCCGCCAGGTGCGAGACCTAACTTTGACCTGTGCGAGTGAATGAAGCGGCTAACCGGCCACTTCTGGCGAGTGAAAATTAATAAAGTGTCTAGTCAAACTTACCTTTGATGTTTCCTACCAGCCCGGCTGTTGAACGCTTGGGAGTTGTGCAACGGATGTCGTGCAGATCTTCAAAGACTCACAACTGCTGTAAAGCGAAGGATTTGTGAGCCTTGTAGATCTCCGATCCCCGACATATTCTCTGTTAGTCCTGCCCGTATTCCAGGTGAACCCGAGACGCGGATTTAGTGTTCAGCTCGAAACAAGGCACGAGGTTAAGAGGAGAGGAGAAACAAAACAACAGAAAAAGAGAGCCATACGGCCCCAGTGGCCGTAACTGTTCCATCCAGGTCGAAAAAATGTGGAGGACATTCTGGAGTGTGTCCACCTCCAAAATTCCAGAGAACGGAAAAAAAACAACCAGTGTTAAGCTAATCACCGTAACGACGTAGCGACCCCGCCCGAATGCTGTGAGTTACCTAGGAAAGGTTATCACCAGATGATGGTTCACGGACAGAAATCAGGCCAACAAAGAGATG
>OLKM01005825.1:0-15834 GCA_900291075.1 Melanogrammus aeglefinus | reverse complement strand
CAGAGTGTTTGTTCCGAACATACTTTTAAGGCCCCACCGTCATTTACGATCTCCAGCCAGTTGAGCTCTTACTTGCATTGACATTGCTGGATTCCCCTGTTTTGTACAAATGGTCGCGGATCCATTCCTTTGGCCAGTTCGGTGGGTCTGTGTGAATCTGTGTTGATAAGTAGCGTTCAAACTCGTCAAAAGCATAGACAGGTGATCGGCACCAGCTGGTAATGAAGGCTCAGCGGCTCAGGCTCTTCCAAAAAATCCCTGCGTATTTCTGAAACCATGTCAAATTATACCTCTGTTTCACGCGCCGTCCCCACAAACTCCAGTTTGGCCTTTAAATGCAGCAACTTTATCTAGCCCAACTGAAAGACAGTTGTCATTTTCCCCTGAATGACCCGATTGAGTTCATTGAGCAGCAACGTTGGAATATGCTCACATCAAGTAAGCGAGTTTGCGACCCATTCCTCGTTCACGAAATGTGCTGCCACATGGTTGACTTTTTTTCTGAGAGAAATCTCGAGCAGCGCTCTCGTAAATTCAAAACTTACTCCCTCGGCGACAACCATCGTATGATCTGTGTGTGTAAGAGAAGTCTGTCTGTGCTCTCGTCCATCTCCTCACAGAGCTGCTCGAACAGGCGAGTTAAGCCGTGACTTTGATGTGCGTTAATAACTTTAAACAACATCATTTCAA
Source organism: Melanogrammus aeglefinus (assembly GCA_900291075.1). Lineage (NCBI taxonomy): Eukaryota > Metazoa > Chordata > Actinopteri > Gadiformes > Gadidae > Melanogrammus > Melanogrammus aeglefinus. The sequence continues at coordinate 15,144 of OLKM01005825.1, read as the reverse complement.
TACGCTGTTTAACCCGTTTTGGCTGGTTATTTTTCGGCTAGCCAGCATTTCTCTTGTGAATACAACAATGCCGTCGACTCACATTCCAGGTGCAACCTCCTTTATTCGAGTAGTTAAACCAGACAGCCGCCCTGTCATGGCAGCAGCTCCTTCTGTGCATATGCCGACAAACAAAAAGGACCATTTCCAGTTTTCCTGACATATATATCATCCAGCGACCTTGAATATTCAGCGGCTGTGGTTTTGTGGCAACATAGTGCACATAACATATCCTCATGCACATTCCTCCTGATAAAGATATCGCACATAAACAATTAGTATTCTGCCTTGTTGTCAACATCTGTAGACTCGTCAGCTGGAGTGCAACCACGCGTATGAATTAATCCTTCCTCCAAAACAATTTGTCTCTCAATGTCTCTGCTATTTCCTCAATGCGCCGAGTGACGCGGCTAGCCGAAATAGCACCTGTGCTATCTTTTAACCGCAGCCTTCTCCTAGAATTTCACGGCACATTTCTTTAGTGTCGCGGCAGGATTAAGTCTTCACCAATGGTGAATGGCTTCTTAGCTTTAGCAATACGATCAGCACTAAGGTATGATGCTTTCAGTGCACTCGCATTTGTTGATGTGGTGTGCCCTCAGTAATTGCGTCTGTCCTTCTTGTTCATGCTTTTTTCTTTCAAAATTTTACTCCAAAGGCTTGTCTTTTAATGCAGAGTGTGCTTGGTCTCCAATGGACGAAGCAGTTTGAGAGGCTTCATTGCCTCATTGGAGAGCGCTATTGCATATAATGCAGAGCGGGCTTGGTGCACGGAATCACCTGTTGCGATGAATCCATTATTAAGTAGACTCCTGGTAGTGTCTGTTTAAATGCCAGCTTTCTTTTTCTTGGAAGTTTGTTGTTCTCTTCTTCCGTCTCCTCACTGGGCCTTTTCCCCTTCCCAAAGAAACTTTTTTAAAGACGTTTGTTTTTTTACTCATTTTGCTCTCATGATTTTGCTAGCTTGTAGGTTTCATTTGAGCGCCACGTATCGATTAAACCGAGACAAGCGTCAAGAGTGCGTCATAGACATGTAACAACTGGAGCGAATCCGGTCATTTTTTCAAAATAAAATATTTTTCAGAATTTAATAAATAAAACGTAAATTTTATTCTTTCTTCTCTGCGGACCGGTTACCCAAATGACCCACGGACCGGTAACCCCGGTCCGGGGCCCGGGGGTTGGGGACCGCTGCTCTAGAGGACATGAGCTGTATGTTGAAAAAAAACTCTTTGCTCACTGTCTCAACCCTACATCTCAACCCTAACCCTACCCTTACCCTCATTGCTCATGCTCAATTGCTACCCTTAAACCGATCCCCTATCCAAATGGGACAACCCTACCTGTGACTCATCAAACCGGCGGCCCAGGTCGGGGAGCTGCCCGGCTCATTCGTATGAATATCCCAATCTTCCGAAGTCCGTTCTATACAGCCCTAACACATTACCCCCATAAACATGCCCAATCAAATGGCGCGAAATGGGACATGAAAATAGGGCATTGGGTTGACATGGAACTATCCATGTTGTGGAGATCGCGAGCTAATTCGCTACTGGCGATTATCGCATGACCAATTCAACCTCGCGGTGGTTATGTATCTGTCTATAACGAATGTCTATAATGATGAAACTACATTCGATAAACTATAACATTACTATTGGGTAATGCTACTCTAGAGGACATATTATGTTGAAAAAAACCTCTTTGCTCACTGTCTCAGACCTACATCTCAACCCTGGAACCCTACCGTACTTATCCTACATTGATCATGCTCATTGCTACCGCTAAACCGATTCCCCTACCAAATGGGACGACCCTACCCTTGACGTCATCAAAGACCGGCGCCCAGGTCGGGGAGCTGCCGGGCTCATGTCGTATGATATCCAGATCTTCCGAGAGTCCGTTCTACAGCCCTAACACATTACCCCATAAACATGCAATCAAATGGGCGAAATGGGACATGAAAATAGGGCAAGTGTTGACATGGAACTATCCATGTTGCGGAGATCGCGAGCTAATTCGCTAACTAGCGATTAGCGCATGACAATTCAACCCGCGGTGGTTATCTGGTTATAACGAATGTCTATAATGCATTGAAACTACATTTCGATAAATATTACAACATTACAATATATATTTATATTAAACATTACTATATAATATTAATTAATATAATATATTATTAGTATATTTTTCACCTGGACCTCACTAGAGCACATGGAAAATCTGGATATCATACGACCATTGAGCCCGGCAGCTCACCGGCCGCGGGCCGCCCGGTCCACGGCCGGGCTGCAGACGTGGACCGGGGTCGGGCGGCCCAGGGTCGGGGAGCTGCCCCGGGCTCATGTCGTATGATATCCAGATCTTCCGAGAGTCCAGGGCCGGGCTGCAGAGTATAATTAATAAAATAATTAATAGTTTATTACAGAGAAAACACTTAAATTTGTGTTTTTTCAAATTCCTGTCGGCATCTTTTCACCCTCCATCTTGTCTAGGATATTTCTTGATTTTTCAGTTTTCTCGCAAGGTATTTGTGGGAGCAAGTCACAACTGAAGCGCTTTGAGGGGTGCCCATCGAAAATCTCAATTTTTGAGGGGATGTTAGCCCTCCCCCCTTACCCCTTAAGCTACCTTTAAACTGGTATTGGACATGGCTCCACGGCGCGTGAACGCGCAACAGCGAGGGCTAGGGACTGAGATTTTCCTTTGAGCAAAGAAATGGGATTGGGCAATTATCTCAACTCATCTGCTACCAGTAGTCTCACAGTGGAGAGATGACCAGGTGATAATCTTGGGGTCAAGTTGGTACAAGAACTAGGTTGAAAATTGTCCAGGACCTGTTTTTGGTCTGTCCTGCTTTTCTGTGTGTCTGCTGCGCTAACCTAGGCCTGCTTTCCCCAGAGAGGTACGGCCTCTTGCGGCTCCAGATGAGGTGTCCTGCAATGTTCCTCCAGCAGAGGGCGCCACTCCACAGAGTACTCCAGAGAGCCAAGGGTCTGCCTACTGAACAGGAAGAACCCGCAGCTCAGAAGAACAACACAGGTTAACGCACAGTTCATTTGTCTTTAAGTTTAAACATAGTCACTAGTTAATAACATTGATTTTGTGAATTCTGTGTTTGTGTGTATTTTGCTTTAGTTATGTTTAACATCCACTTAATCTTATGTAATGGATGATGTAGTAGTGATGATGAAGACGATCAGGATGGTGGTGGTGATGATGGGATGGTGAGGACGATGATGATTGTGATTATAACACAATCTGGAAGCATGCAAAAAATAGGTTTCAGTTTTATTTTATTTCTAATTTTTCTTTTCATCTCCCACATTCATTCATTTTTTAAACAACTATGTTTTCTCACGATCAAATAGGCCTACTCATCAATCCGAAAAAGTTATGGGCTTGTAGACGATGTCTGTGTCAAGAAAATATGTGTTTCCTGTATGGTGTGTGCAGATACATGGACACATGAGATTGAAAGTTTCACGCTCTGTGCCCAGCCACTCTGAGATGTAGGTTAGTGTGTTGTGTGGATTTATATTTGCATGTGTTTGTGTGTGCACAAAATAACCCTTTTATTAGTGTTCCCTAAAGAGAAATTCAGGTGTTAGAGCAGCCAAAATTACTCGCAGCACACACACAAATGTGTCTTTCTAGTGTCTTATAACAATGTAAAAGTGTCATTTCATATACTGTATGTAATAATCGCATTTTCATAGCCATGTGTTATGTTAGCATGCTGTGTTGGTTTTCCTCAGAGCTTTTTTGTTCCCTAATGAACTCTGGCCTCTGTTGTGTAGTCCATTTGTGATCAGTGTGTCTGCCTAGAGAGGGAAGGATTGATTATTTTGCCCTAGCTGACCTACAAGAAAACATGGCCAACAGCCCAGCGTTTCCCACTCTATTTTACTCGGCATTAGCTGGTCCTGACTCAATGGAAAATCAAGATTGAAATCAGGCTGTTATTCTTCCATTGTGGTCCAAGAGAAACAGTTTAAATGAGCCTTGAACTCTTTCACTGCTGAGACGATTTTCTAGATAAAGATAAAGGCCTGTGTTTCCTGCCAAGAATGAATGAGATTAGGGTGGAGCTTATTTATGAACTTTTGAAATATGATCTTCTTGCCCTCTCATTTTGTTCCTATATATATATATATATAAAAAAAATAATCCGGTAAATTATGAACACAATTGAACAATATTTAGGGGTAGCTCAATGACCGTGAATTTTCTGATACCCAAAAGCTGCAGCCGCCTTTTTTTTGTTTATTTACTCCACCACAGAGATGTTTGGACAATCCTTGGAGTAGCTCTATCAGTGAGTATGGGTGTTTACTAACTTGTTCTAAGTTGTTTATAATGTTTTGTGCAGCATCCGAGCTATGTGCTTGAACAGGGTCTACCAAGAGATGACTATAAAGAATTCTTGGAACTCGTGATTGTGTTTCTTGGTGCTGCTCCTGCACGAGGAGTGTGATTCATGTCACCTGGTGCAATGCACCACGCCCGTTGGATGTCCAAAGTTCTATACAGGCTCAAGATCTGCATGTTCAAGGCTCAGTTCAAACTGACTCCAGCAGAAGAGAGAGGGTTACGTGATGTGTGTGTGCTCGCAGTATGTGTCTACCTGAAAGCCTGGATCTCTGCCCCTCAGACATAAAGTGCTCCTTCCAGTGACCTGCAGCTACTTAAGTCACTGCTTGAATTCTCATCAATCCACTCAGCCATTTCAAAGTCAACATAACCATGGGAGTCAGTTTGGTTTGAAATGTGCTGGGGAAAGAGAGGTACAATGAGGATGCACTCTTTTTTCTCTCTTTAGTGTCGCCGGTAATGAAAGGTTCTGAAAGACGGCATACCCTAATTACTAAGGAATAAAATGTATACAAAATCTGTCTGGCAGGTTTTATCAAGAAAACGTTTCCAAAAAGCATCGGACATATGACCCACTATGTTCTGCTCCATATCCAATGTTGACAACGTGACATGATATGGCTAAGCTAAGAACATAAACAAGAGGAGCTAGTAAAGGAAATTAACTGCGTGTTTAAGTTCAGAAGGGCCAAACGCGTGGCTACACACAGCACTACAAAAGTCGTCAAGATTGAAAAAGAAAAAAATATTTGTTGCACAGCTGAACGCTGCATAACATCATGAGCTGGCTGTTCTCAATTCACACATTCAGGCATTCTGACCAAAACACTCCCCACAATTATTCCAGAATTCAAGCAAATCAAGAATGACCAAATGTCACTTTGTGTCAACAAGTGACTGACTCCTCAATTGCAAGTTAAAACAGCCGACCACTTGAATACAAAAAACACAAAAGACCTTGCCACAGCACCAGCAAACCTTAGGCAATAAATATCGCGTCTTACCTTTATTTATGTGGCGTTGGTCTGCACCTGCATCCCGTGGTGTAGCCTACCACACCCATTTTAGCTCATCAGGTTATCGTTCTGATACTTGTGGTACTAGCCCACCTGCTCTGTGTGCTTTTTTACCTATGTATTCAGACTAAAATGACTTGATTGTCTGATGCCTCATCATCCCAGCCAAAGAGTATTGGTATTATTAGTATGGCTACTTGCCAAATCGAAAAAATAACTTCACAAAGTGTGTACTTTTCTAATGAATTTGTTATCATTCGTAGCATTGATCAGCAGAGAAATAGTTCGCCAAAGTCGATGACGTCGCTTTGCAACCAAATACGGTTAAAATAAGCCCCGACAGGGCGAACAGGACACCGACTCGCAGCGAAGGTGTCCTGCTGCCCACTGAAGGGGCTTAATTTCGATAATGACCGGCGACGTTCTATACATTATCCCGTTTATTACACGGCTACTTGCCAAAACGAGAAAAATACTTCACACGGTGTGTCTTTTGACAATTTATTCGTTACCAGCATTCGTAGTGTTGATCAGCAGAGAAATAGTCCGTCAAAGACGTTGACGTCGCTTAGCAAACGAAGACGCTGTGTTTGAAAAGTTACCGGACTCCTTGAGGAGTGATACCGGAGACGTCATTATTGGCAAAAAGTCCTTGGTTTTCCATGCCCATGCAATGGAACGGAGCGTTTCACGGCATTGAGAGACCCGTGTAATAATCCATAATAATTCAACTCAAATTTTTTTTAATTTTTTTTTTTACAAATGGTGGGGACAAAATGAAGCTTTACGAAATCTCGTGGGGACGTGTCCCCGGCGTAATCGACGCCTATGAACATAACGCAAGTTTTCCAAACACTGGTACTTGTCACAGGAACTTGTTGGCTTGGCTTTCTTCGACAGTCGGGTCAGTTCATCAACCAAGAGACGGATGATTAATGCCATGCAGAATGAAGAAAACCAAGAGCACGATCATTCCAAGCCAATCACTGTTGATCTGGATTCATTCAATGACAAGAACTTAGAAGACTTTGCCACAGCAAAGTCAATGAAACTGATCTGAATCATGGAACTTCCAGATGGATTTCTCGCGGTTGATCCGGACTTGTGGCAGGACAGAGATGATTACAAGCAGGCTACAGCAGCAGTCAAGTCTCTTATGTTGTCAATGACCAAGCTGAACGTGGAGTGGCACTCAGCCTACATTGGATTACTAACCTGTGATGAAATGCAGCTGCAATTCCTGCTGCAAATTGCTGAGGACCATTGCAGATTGTATCCTGATAGCAGGAAACAGACTCTGTCCGGGCTGCCATGAAAACAATAAATCTAGAGTTTGCTGGACATTGTTAGACTGATATTAGTTGTCAGAAACTGAACAAGAATTCACTATTACTGTGTTCAAAATAGTGTTGTTTAAAATACATTTGTAGAGATACTCCTAAAATTTGTGTAATTCGTTGAATTTTAATAAATTTTGTATTCTTTGAGGCACTTGAGCTACCCCTAAACATAAGAATTTATTGTTAAAAATTTTCATAGACAGTTTTTTTATTATGCCGCACAGATTAGGGGGGTAAGACTTAAAAAAAAAAAAAAAAGTTATAGTTTAAACTCCACCCTAACGCAGATGGTTGAATGCAAAATGCTGGGACGCAAGTGAACTCTGAGCTGTACCTCACCCCGTTCCCAGGTGTTCTCTATCCAGCTCCACAGCGTGAATATTTCTAAACCTCGCTCTGGCCACTTATTAGCACTCCACCCCCCCCCCAAGTGCTAACACACCGCGACAGGAATGATACCTTTCTTTTTATTCACAATAATAATGGAGGGGCCATTGCAGCCCCTCCAGTGATCTGTTTATATCCACTGAGGAGCAATTTGAGAATGCACCGACGCACGGTCAGATGGTAGTTGAAGCATTCTGTAGGCCTTGGTGGGAACCTGAGATGATGTCCCATATCTCCGTAGACTGTTCTAACGTGAACCCCATCCCCCTCCCAACCGCCTCCTTCTCCTGCCCCTGGACGAAATTCGTCCGTCCGGCCCAAATGTTGCCTCCGGAGCTACCCGTTCATACCTCCCTCTGGTTTCAGCCTTGTTATGGATGTTACGCAATACATCCTCTAGAGGGCCCTGTACTGTCTATAAATACCGGCATCGACAATCTCAAAAATCTATCAGTCTCCAAACATGGCATCTGTAGAGGAGTTTGAATTTTACTTGGTCTTCATCCGAAATCGCAGACAAAGGCGCAAAAAGTGTACGTGGCGGTGGCATGTGAGACCACTCAATGACAACCGTCACATCAATGGCGAGTTTTGTTTTCCTTTAGTTTTGCCGATGAGAGAGAGCGCTATTTTCCTCCCAGCTGTTCATGCATCGTTGTTTGTCGCGATGACCTGGCACGGTAGAATCATACAGGTGGATATACCCCCTCACCAACTCGCAGATCCTCTCCTCCAAATTTTGCACCATTTATAAATGTCCCGTTCTCTCTACTTTGTTTGGTTTAAGATACGCGAATGGTCTGACTTTTGACTCTATACTGCCGCCTCGATTTCCGGTGGTGTTGCTTCGGTTCTCCCGGAGCACTCCGGATGGGTAAGCTCAGAGGCGACGGACTCGATTACGGACGAAACACCTCCGGGACCGGACGAAACGGTCCGTATCCGTATTTACCGTAGGGTGTGAATGGGCCTTTAGGGTCCTAGTCTTAAATTAAGGGTACATTCAGGGTGTTCCTAAACAGGGGGGGGGGGTGATGAGGGAGATGAGCTAAAATGAAAACACGGGAGTGAACTGAATTATTGCAACTACAAGCAGCATGCACAGTTTTTATAGTAGTAGTGTAGTAGTTTTTATTAATAATGCTGACCTATACGAATTTCATGGATTTTAGATGATAGCTCTCAGGCAGCTGGCCCCTCGACATCGGCTCAAGTTACCCCTTTAACGTTAGCTGCTCAGGGTCCAGGAGCTTGGTGGAATAGGTAGAGTCTAGGTGAGGCTGGGCCGCATCGAGTATTCCACAAAAAATTACAAATATCCAGTCTTCTCAAGCTTTAGAGCGGTACATACTAGAGTAGGCGATGGCGCACGCACCAAAGCGTGTGCCGGCAGACGGTAACAAAGTTTGCTCTCGTTTAAAGCCACAGATTTACAAAACTATCGATGATAAAATGATAGTGGAAGATGAATTTCTGAACTTTCTTGTGATCAAAATGAGGACGCTGAGCCAGGACGAGATTGTTATGCTGGCCTCAAACAACTTCCCGCCCGAGTGGATAGAGGAGTCCAAACGACTTCTCTTTGAAGTGTGTCCGAGAACAACACAACGCTGTGTGACACACAAAGGTCCTCAGAAGGATATAAACAATGTAAAGGCGTGCTTGAAAGTGCTAAACGAGAGCGGGGAAGACATCCCAAGATTTGTGTCTCACTACTTGGATGATCTCCCGCCTGTTACAAGCGGCAGCATTGACGTATCGGCTCTGCTTTGCAGGATTGAGCAACTCAACAGAGCTATCTCCAGCATGAAGGGGGCTCTTGATGCCCAAGTAAATGCGTGCGAGGATCTGAGGAGGTTGTGCAGCGCATTACGGTGCTTGAGATGACCCACGAACATGCGGGCCCTGAACGCACCACTGGAGCAGCTGAGGTGGAATGAGACGAAGTGTGGCTGATGCTCCACAGACAACACGAGAAACTACGGCAATGAGTGCTTCTGCCACAAAAACAACCACAGTGGAAGACTGTTGTAAGAGAAGGCCGGCGTTTAAAGCCGGTTCCTGGAAACCCCACGCTACAACCAAAACCCCGCACTGTGCGTAACCCACAGAAATCGCGAGAGGAAGAATGTGGCAGTAGTTGGCACTGGGAATATAAGTAATATCCAAGTGGTTAAAACCAAGTTGGTCAGTGTGTTTGCAACAAGATTCTGCCCTAACCTTGACTCTGACACCTTACGCGATTATTTGGCTGAGAAATTGGGCAGGACTATTATGTGTCGCAAAATTGATTCGACGAGTAACAGATTCAGCTCGTTTCACATCACTGCTGAATGTAATGAGGTGGATGAAATGTATGATCCGCAACTCTGGCCAGCAGGAATTTATGTTCGACGCTACTACGAGGCTCGTCGGCCTCGACTTACACCTGCCGAAGGAGAATCTGGAGCCGAGGGAGCAGCTATACAGCAGCGCCAGGAATGTCGCAGCCCGGAGTCTCATGATACATGACAATGGTCAGTGAACGCAACACAGACAATAACACAGCTGATTTGATCCGGGTTGTATCTTACAACGCACGGGGCCTTCGTGTTGGTCACAGTGTGGAGGATAAATCACGCCGACTCATCATTGACAGGCTACTAGAGAACTGTGATGTACTGTGTGTGCAAGAGACATTTTTAGCAGAGCAGGACTTGGAAGGCCTAAATTCATTACATTGTGATTTCTATGGAGCTGGGGAATCCACCACTGACCTTAGCTTAAAATTAAATCATGGAAGGATACCAGGGGGAGTGGCTATCCTCTGGAAAAAGAAATATGATTCCATGATCAAAGTAGTCAGAGTGGATGTAGATTGGGCTATCGGAATAGAGATAAATTGCAATGACACAAAGTTTATTATTTTGAATATCTATACTTATGAGTGCTATCAAAATGAGGGGGAATTCCTCAATAGATTAGCCTTTGTTAGTTCTTTTATCCAAGATAATTCTTCCAGCTGCATTTGTGTCTTGGGAGACATGAATGCAGACATTTCTGATGAGAACTCTTTGTTTGCAAGACATTTCATACAATTCTGTACTGATGGAGGCTTAACCCTCTCAAGCAAAGTGCTTCTGCCTGAAAACAGTTTTAGTTACATCAGTGAAGCATGGCATACAACTTCATGGTTGGACCATTGTGTTTGTACATCTGATGCACATGCCTCCTTGGAAGCCATGGAAATTTACTATGACTATGCCATTGCCGATCATATACCGTTTTCTATATCCTTGAATGTAGAAAAATTGCCAATGGTGTCTACTGTGGAAAATAACACAACTACAGGTAAACTGGAGTGGAGTAAATTAACTAAAAAAGCACTGAATAAATATACCATCAGGACAGACAACCTACTGGGAAATATAGAGCTACCCAAGGATGCAATAAGATGCTGTAATGTGAATTGTGATAACCCGCAACACGGGGAAGATCTATGTGTTTTTGATGACTCTATTGTGGAGTCACTTGTTACCTCCAGTAGGCCACTTTATAAAACTCAGTCTAAGGTATATAATGTTAAACCAGGCTGGAACGATTATGTGGCAGAGCTTCATGGGGCAGCCAGAAAAGCATTCAAAGCTTGGGTAGATTCAGGAAGAGGCAGACAGGGGCCTTTATTTGAAGAGAAGAAACGTGCTCATGCAAATTTTAAATATGCCCTTCGATTTATGAAAAAACATGAGAAGTCTATGCGATCTGATTCACTGGCTAAGAAGTTGCAAAACAATAGTGTTCATGATTTTTGGAAGGAAGTCAAATGTATAAATAATTGCAAAATGACTTTACCATCGAACATTGAAGGGATCAGTGATTCTGACAAAATATCCCAGATGTGGAGACAACATTACTTTGAATTGTTTAATTGTGTGAGAAGTAATCAGCAGTGCCCACTAATTTGAAGTGGGCACTGCTGATACAGATGTGAACATAGCTATAAATTTAGAAGAGGTATACTCTGCAATTTTAGGATTAGATGATAGTAAATCATGTGGAGCTGATAAGATAACTGCTGAACATCTAAAATATGCAAGCAAAAAAATCTGTATTGTACTTGCTATCTGCCTGACAGGTTTACTCAGTCATGGAATCCTGCCTGACTCTATGCTGTCTGTTTTATTAGTGCCTGTAGATAAAAACAAAGCAGGCAAAATAAACAGTTTGGAGAACTACAGACTCTTTATTTTGGAAGGAAGTCAAATGTATAAATAATTGCAAAATGACTTTACCATCGAACATTGAAGGGATCAGTGATTCTGAAAAAATATCCCAGATGTGGAGACATCATTACTTTGAATTGTTTAATTGTGTGAGAAGTAATCAGCAGTGCCCACTAATTTGAAGTGGGCACTGCTGATACAGATGTGAACATAGCTATAAATTTACAAGAGGTACACTCTGCAATTTTAGGATTAGATGATAATAAATCATGTGGAGCTGATAAGATAACTGCTGAACATCTAAAATATGCAAGCAAAAAAATCTGTATTTTACTTGCTATCTGCCTGACAGGTTTACTCAGTCATGGAATCCTGCCTGACTCTATAGGCTACTGTCGGTTTTATTAGTGCCTGTAGATAAAAACAAAGCAGGCAAAATAAACAGTTTGGAGAACTACAGACCAATTGCATTGGCTAGCATATTATCAAAAATTGTGGAGAAAATCCTCCTCAATAGGCTGGAAGAGTACATAATCACAAGTGACAACCAGTTTGGTTTTAAACAGAAACATGGTACTGACTTGTGCATTTTTGCTTTGAAAGAAATTTTAGACAAATATAATAAACAGAACTCAACTATATTTATGTGTTTTATAGATGCCTCCAAGGCCTTTGACCGCATCAATCATGAGAAATTGTTTAATAAATTGCGTGTTAGAGGGGTCCCAACATGGATTTTAAGAATTCTTGTCTACTGGTATGCTCAACAGACTTTTCAGATAAAATGGGGAAATTCTGTGTCAGAACCTTTCTGAGTTAGTAATGGGGTGAGACAGGGTGGTATACTGTCCCCGTTCCTTTCCAATGTATATATGGATCGGATGACTTGTCACAGCAACTGAATGTATGTAATACAGGGTGTATGGTTGGCTCTATGTTAATTAATCATCTTATGTATGCTGACGATTTAGTAATGTTTTGCCCATATAGTGCTGGCTTACAACAGTTATTGAAAATATGTTCACAATACGGCCTCGACTTTGACATCAAATACAATGCAACTAAGAGCAACATTATGATTGTCAGAGGTAAAGGTGATAGGAAATTAGTTTTCCCTGAATTCTTTTTATCTGGTTCTGTTCTTAAAGAATGTAATGAAGTGAAATATCTTGGTCATCATATTGTAAACGATATGTCTGATGATGGAGACATAAACAGACAGTGTCGGAGGCTTTACTTGCAGGCCAACATGCTTGCACGGAAGTTCAGTATGTGTACTAGTAATGTCAAGGTAGCGTTTATTTAGAGAGCATACTGTACTCCCCTGTATACTGCACACTTGTGGAGTGTTTACAGTAAAAAAAAACATGCAGAGACTAAATGTGGCCTACAACGATGGCATGAGGATGCTTTTAAAGCTTCCTCGGTGGTGCAGTGCCAGTGAGATGTTTGTTAATGTTGGAGTGCCCAAACTGCTCTGCTGTAATACGCAATCTTATGTATAAATTTATGTGCAGGCTATTTAGGCCCTCTAGAAATGATATCATTTTGTTTCTGTGTGATGGTGAGAAGGAGCTCATTAAGGTTCTCCTCAAGACTGTGGAGCCACTGGCGCTTCTAGTTCTGTGTATGTGAGGGCTGAATGTCATGGTACTCCCTCTGAGGACGTATCTGGTTTGTTATTGAGATGGGCTATGTTTGTGATCGATTGTTTGTTTTACATTAACTGTTGCCATGTTTTTTATTGTCTGTTTTTTTATGTATTTTTAGTCCCCTATGGACCTCTCTGTGTCCTTAATTAAAGTCTTATTATTATTATTATATATTATTATTATTATTATTATTATTATTATTATTATTATCATAACAAGCGCTTTAAAAGTATTTAGTGCAATTTATGTAGACATTTTGACATATTTTCAAGGGCATTGAAATAAATTTCCAAACAGCAATGGGCCCACCCTTTTTTGCCATCAGGTTATTTATGTATGGCTTACAAGTGTTTGAATATGGCTGGCCCAATAGCTTCCAACTCGTATACATGGTTTTAACCTCTGACCAACAAGATCATGAAATATCAGTGCTGGAATGTCTTTCACGACTCCATGACACTACTAGTGTCTACAAGGGTCTCTTGGGCGGTCTGGTGCAATGAAAAAAAGGTGAATGTGGGGTTGTTCAATTTATAAATATGCATTTAGTGTATACAAAACGTTTGATTTATGTTTCTCATCTAAACATATATAAATCATGTAGAACTCTTACAGCTTCCAGAGAGTTGATGATGAGTCACCTAGACTAAACAGTAAATCAAAGTGGTTTCCCAAGACAACCCTGTGGAACCCTGGGAAAACGTTGACTGTCGAGATGGGACAGGCTTTATGCAATCCTGGAGACAACGCACAAACACGCACACATCCTGGCAGAGGCCCTGGGCCACACTTAAAACATATCTTAGCCCATAAATCTTTTTTTTTTAATAATAATTAATAATACAATAAAAAGTTAACAAAAAAAAAGCAAAGTGTGCTCTTTTGGTCAATTTGTGTACGCTACGGCCATGAATCTTGCACTTTAGGGTTTGTGTTTGTTGTGTGTGCGCTTTTTGTTTTTGGCAGTAAAAAAGAAAAACGTTCTGAAAAGCAAATTTCCGCCGCCTAGTCTGAGACCTAGTTTGTGTCTAAGAGTAATGACTTCACCCGTGATTAAATTAAGGCTGTAAAAACCTCTATGCTATTGCTTGACAGTCCTTAGTGTGTGCGTGCGTGGCTGTGCGTGCATAGCGTGGCGCGGGTCCACTCTATAATATATATAGGTGCCTATCTTTTTCTCTAGCTGTCAGGGTTAATAATGATGTTTGGACATGGACACTTGAGATGAAAGTTCACAACTGTGCTAGCCACACCAGCCACCTCTGAGATTGTAGGTTTAGGTGGTGTTGTGGTGGATTTATATTTTGCATGTGTTTCTGTGTGCACAAGATAACACTTTATTAGTGTTCCCTAAAGAAAAATTCAGGTGTTGGAGCAGCCAAAATTATTTGCAGCGCACACACAAATGTGTCTTTCTAGTGTCTTATAATAATGTAAAAGTGTCATTTCATATACGTAATAATCACATTTTTTTATATCATATACATGGTGTTCATGTTAGCATGCTGTGTTGGTTTATCCCTCAGAGCTGTGGGCCTGGAGAGGGAAGGATTAGATAATATGTTTCTCATCTAAACATATATAAATCATGTAGACTCTTACAAGCTTCCAGGGATATTAGATAGCATAAGTTTTACAGTCATTTAAGAATTAAGAAAGAAGTTATGTTTTGTCTGGAACACCGCCCACTATGAACGCGTCATTTCTTACGCCGTGAAGAATAACGTTGCCATTTTGCACTTGTGTTGAATGCACGTGGACTTCGAGGAGTTATCTTTCAAGGTAATTAAATCTTACCAAATATGTCACTGTTAGAGTCAGTCTAAATACTTGTTTTAATTTGCTCTTAAGGTTGAGAACATGTTTATGTCAAGGTATTTTTTCAAAATCCAGGCCTAATGTGATTATACTAATGTGTTAAAGATCGCTAAGGTTACTATTCGCTGGCGTTAGCTAGGCCTAAAGAACTTTAATTTAGCTCATGACTATTATTTCACGAGAATTTAGTGGAATAAAGCATGTCTTTCTATAGTGTAAAGCGTATTGACTTTCCTAGACTGTGAAGTAATGGTGTAATTTTTCCATGGTCTGTCTGTTCCTTGTCTTGTTTTTGTGTCCTTTTTACCTTTTT
>OLKM01005824.1:0-15834 GCA_900291075.1 Melanogrammus aeglefinus | reverse complement strand
TGAGATTTTCTGTTAAATATTTTAAAAGACATGAAGTTGCCAGGATCTTTCTTGTCACTTTCACCACTGTACTGGGGCGGTGATCTGAGGCTTCTTGCAAGCTGGAGTCATCAGAGTTGAGGGTTTGAAATTCTCTTTTCAGCATCAACCTGTACTGCACACGTTTCTCTTCATCTTGGACCCAGTCTAGCTTGAATCGTGGCACCAGCATAGCAGAGAGTGTGTGCTCCCTCTTCTCCAGAGTACCTGCCAGTCTTTGCTCAGTGACTGCAAGATGCTCTTTATTAGGGGACGGCATGTTATGAGACCCTCTGCAGCTGTGGACTGTGTGCTCTCATCCAACAGGTCATGCATATGACATTGCAGTTGGCCCACAATGTTCGGAGCCAGGTAGCCAACAAAGATGTTCTTCTCTGCTTGGAGGATGTTTAGTGCAAATTCTAAAGGCCTCATCACATCCACAAACTTGTGTATGAAGTTGATTTCATGTGGAGAGAAGCGACGAAAGCCTAACTCATCACTCACAGTGTGCAGGATCAGCCTGTCATGTAGGGGAGTGGCATCATCTGCAGGGGTGACTGCAGCAACATTTCATCTCTGCCTTGGTTGTTAGTGTTGCAATGCGAGACAGTCGCTCCATGGCAAGAAATATAGAGTTCCATCTCGTGTCATTTGGGACAACAAAGCCGATCCCAATCTTTTCCTCCACAGCATCAGAAGCCTTCGGACTTCGCTTAACCCGGTTCCACAGAGCAGATGCTTTTGCAAAAACAGCCCTTGACATTGTTTTGTAGCGTTTTTCAGTACCTTCCGTATCTTTGGCCACTAGATTCAAGGTGTGAGCCATGCACCTTCTGTGAGGGGGGAGAGAGGGGTGATCCAGATCTGAGAGAGGCTCAGGCTCCATCTGGTCCTCTTCATCTGAGCTCTCACTGGCAGCAGCAAAAGCTGACTCTGGTTCATTCTTCACTTCACGTCATCTTCACTTTCAGTTTCATCAAAGTTGACCACTGTCTCTGGCTCTTCATTAGCAATATCCATTCCCAAAACAGGTTGAACCGCCTTGACAAATTTGCAGCATTGTCTCGTTATTACCACAACCTTGTTGTGGATTTTATTCTCTGTTAACATCTGACAATAATTTTGCCAAACACATCATGTGTATGTGGTCTTTAATCCGCGGCATGCCAGTTACTGCAGAGGGCTCTTAGAAACATCCGTTTGTCTAGCCAGTGGAGTAGTGTGCCCATTAAATGCCTTGTTCACAGCTGACCCAGCAGTCTGCTGTGTGCACACAACATTCGACCTTCAGAGAGTTTACGGTCTTTAAGCTCACACATGTTTTCTGCCAAATTTCTTGTTTAGCGAGTGTCTTGTCACTTTTTTTCTTGATTGGCACGTTTTTTGATGGCTGCAACCCCTTATTAAGTTAATGAAGGCTGGCCTTTCTACCTTACTTCAAAAGTGCAGGTCTCAGCACAATATACTGCAAAACCGGTCGTCAGCTGCGGCGGGTAAAGACAACGGAGCCCGCCTATGTACGCCTTAAGGATTTGGGGTGGTTGATGGTCTGTTTGGTGCTTGTCGTGGCGTGTCTTTTTGATTTTTCTCATTCTCACTCACTCACCTTACCTTAAAGGCTAGCCGGTCTTTAGTTCAATCGTGCCGTTTCAGGTTTGCTGTTGATGTTGTTGATGTACGGAGTTGCTTCTTGAAACCCGGCGGGCAGAGTTTACACAAAAAGGTAAGATTTTTCCCACCTGGATCATCACTGACTTTTTCATAAAAATCTTTTAAGTAGTCGTACAAAGATGCCGTACTCATGGCGGAGGCAGAGTCCGAGGTAGTGCTGCAGCCATCATTCGTTTCTGCCTCCATGCTTCGCATTAAGATGACGCATGCAACGGCGTGACTCTGTGGTGGCTGGTGTTGCCAGATTAGGTGTTTTCCCGCTACATCATTAAGGCCTGTTCACGTATTTTAGGCGGGGTTTTTCGCCTGGAAGGCGTCTATTGGAAAACTGCACACTCTTGGAACGAAGTTAAACTGTGAAAGACGCCGTTGCCACAAACGCCAGAATAACGCGTTCACAGCAACGTTCATCGGCAGTAATTACAGAGCGTTCAGTTCGACGTTCGCCCAAAAATATGAACGGAGTTTTCATGAACGATCGTTCATTGAACGCGTTCAGGCACAACACTGTATACCATTCTAAAATGAACAGATGAAGCAGCTACCCTTGTTCCTTCGCGGTTGCTACAGAGCAGCGCACCTGCATTTATATATCCGTGAATTGGTACAGTGTCTCAGAATCCAAAAGGCGGAAAAGTAGAAAGCGGGTGGCCAAACAAGCTGTCATATTGTTAGTTATTATCACAGGACTATTTAAGTGGAAACAGGGTTGCCAAAGCTGTCAGTATTGTTAGTTATCACAGACAATTTAAGTAGAAACGGGTGGCCAAATAGCTGTCATATGTGTTAGTTATCACAGACAATGCCTCGCAAGTCCAGTGTCCCGAGCGGACGTTGCCATGACAGTGTTGAAAAAATTGTGCGTTTGGTGACACGGAAAATTTTGAAAATACTGTCCCTGATCACGAACAATAAGATTAAAATAAACGTGAAGTGTCACGTATTTCCTGTGAGCCGGGTTGAGTTGTGTGCGCGAATGCTGCCTGAGGGAGGTAAGCCGATTTTTGATTGATTCGCTGAATTGTCCAATCATGTGGTGATAACAAAAAAGAAAAGCTATACCATTGGCCTGGGGTACACACTGGTGCGACCCGAGGGCGAATTTTCTTGCGGCAATGAAAAGCTGTCCTTGCTTGATAGACAGCAAAAAGTTAGCAAGCTTACTACTTCAACGTTGCCGGTGCCCCTGACTTGGAGGACAGGAGGGCTTTATTTCGAATGACCAATAACTAGCCTAGCCCAAATTCATGACTTCAGGCGGCATGTAAATGTTTGCTGGCAGGTGATAAGTATATTCACACAATAAAACAGGCAATAAACGCTGTAAAAAGGTATTTTTGTTGATTTATTTTGAATTGATAATAGTTGATTAATAGTTGGCAGATATATTGTGGAAATATTTCACGGAGCTGCAGTGCCGGCCAGTGTCAGAAAGTATCGTTTGGAGTCCCCTCTATGTTGGCGATGGAAATTGCGGGCCTCGGTCATCACCTCCTCTTTGGGTTTGCATTCCAGGCCCTTTCCCACGCCCTTACCTGCTCCGACGGCGCCATGAAAAGCCTGTGGTCGACTGGTGCCGATTGGCGTCGAAGACTGGGTATGCATACTGTGACAACCCGCTCCCACCAGGGAGTATCGGGGGTGCTAGTGGCGGGAGGGCGTGGTACCGCCGCTATCCACTAGCCGCAGCAGAGAGCACCACATTCATCACCCTCATCATCCAGAATGGGGAACATCTGGCCGGAGGGCCGGAAACGAGGGGCCGAGGAAGAAAGACCCAACCAGGAGAAGACCATTGATTACACCACAGACTACGAGCTCACAGCAGTCAGTGTTGTATTTCTGTCAGTTATTTTATGTTGTGAATAAACGCCGACTGCGGCTTAAACCAGGATCCCAGTGCGTGGTACATATGGGTGGAGGATGCCACTCTATTGGAACCACTACAACTCAAGGTTGAAGGTAACCCGCTCACAACATGCAGAGAACCCAGACGGGGCCGCCGCCGCCCAGCGTCAGCAGCAGCTCCAGGGGCAGGCCGCCGCTATACAGCGGGATACTACGGAAAGTCTTGCCCTGCGCCACGAAGCAGTGCTCCGACTCATCCAGCACGCCGTCCGCGACTCCCCGACCGCCGCCCCGACCAGTCGGCTCACCAGGCACAGCCCAGATGACGACGTGGAGGCATACCTGGAGGTGTTCGAACGGAGGGAGAGCTGGCCGGAGGACAAGTGGGCCCACATCCTGTCGCCCTTCCTCACCGAACCCGCATAGCAGGTGAGCCAGGACCACTCGGCCGGGACCGCCAGCCAGTATCCCACACTCAAGCAGGCTATACTGGCCTACTACGGGTACAACCTCGCGGCCAGGGCCCAATGCTTCCACGACTGGCGATTCGACATCCGGGGTGCGGTACGGACAAAGATCGCCCAGCATGGCCGCCTGGTGAAGAGGTGGCTGGCGACAGGCGAGGGACCCAGCCCGCTGGACCGGGTCCTTATAGAGAATACAATTCGTCAGCTTCCGCCAGATGAGGATCCTGGCCCACCATCACCCCAACACGGTGGATGATCTTATCCGGCAGCTGGAGAACTGGCAGGTGGCCCAGCAGCTGAGCGCCAGTCTCCGGACCACCCCTCGGCCTACAGAGACCCGCCGAGACCGAAGGGGACCCCACGACCTTGCCACATTCAACCCCACCGGAACCGCCGATCGTGACCCAGGAGGGCCGCGAGGGGAGGCGGTGCTACACCTGCAGCCAAGCGGTCATCTAGCACGATACTGTCCCGGAGACCGGGATGTGTCGATGCCGTCAGCCTACACGGACGAGGGGACGCACCGACCCAGCATGCTGGCCACCTGTTGGTTGCAGGGGGTGTCCGGGATCCCGACAGGTCAGCGCGGGTCATGCACCGGGACGTGCAGGCTCTCCTGGACAATGGCAGCGTGGTAATCCTTCTGCACCCTGACCTGGCAGGGGGAAAGGAGGGGTGACCAATGGAGGTTGCCTGTGAACACGGGGACATCCGTACCTATGGGACCTGCCATGTGGTCGTCCGGACCACCTACGGGGTGTTCACTGCCCGGGCGGGGATCGTTCCCCACCTTCCGGTACCGCTCCTGATTAGGAGGGATTTCTCGATATTTAATCGGCTGTGGAATCCGGAGCGGGGATCCCAGCCCCGGACAGAGCCTCCCCACCGAGTTGGGAGGATGGCTCGACCAGCCTATGGGGTCATGCAGGTTCCGGCGACCCCGGGGGATTCAACGGCTGAGGACCAGGGCTCCGAGGGGAACGGGCCCTCATCACCGGGTTCCCAGATCCACACGGCAGGGGGGTCCGCCCGGTCCGGATGGCAGGGGCCTCCCCCAGACACTGCGGACACCTTAACGGCGTCCGAGCAGAACGACCCACCCAATAGTTCTCCCCTCAACGAGTTCTCAGACTTCTTACCGGCAGGGGGGGAAGGTACTACACGGCCGGGCAAGTTCGCTAGCGCTCAACTGCAGGACTACGCCCTAAAGCATGCCTGGAGCCACGTACTCGCCCATGACGGACAAACCCGGGACTCGTGAGTTGCTTACCGCACCCACATTTTAGCACCAGGGCGGGCGGGCTGCTTTACAGGGTATTGGAAAAAGAGGGGGAGTTGACGGAACAATTAGTGGTCCCGTGACCATACGTCAGAACGGTGTTCTTTATGGCCCACACACACCTCCTGGGAACACACCTGGGCATGGTAAAAAAAAACGGGACCGGGTTTTAGCGAGGTTTTACTAGCCAGGGGTAAAGAGGGATGTAGAACAGCATTGACAGGCGTGTCCCGAGTGTCAGCGGGTAGCCCCTAGAGCCACGGTCAGAAACCCCCTCATTCCCATGCCCATCATAGCGACCCCGTTTGACTGGATAGCCCTTGACATTGTGGGGCCCCTCCCCAAGACCAGCCAGGGACACCGGTACATTCCTGTGTTGCTGTGGTGGTGACTACGCCACCAGGTACCCAGACGCCCTTCCCCTTCGCGCGGCCACAGCTAAGGCGGTAGCCAAGGAGCTCATGCTTCTGTTTAGCCGGGTGGGGATGTCCAGGGAGGTCCTGACCGATCAGGGCTAATGCTTTATGTCCAGCGTTATGAAGGAACTGCTTCGCCTTCTCCAGGTCAAGCAGGTCCGGATGTCGGTGTATCACCCCCAGACGGACGGCCTCGTGGAGCATTTCAACATAACCTTGAAACAGATGTTGAAAAAGGCCATGGATACCGATGGGAAGAACTGGGACCAGATGCTGCCCCATGTCCTGTTCGCTGTACGGGAGGTGCCCCAGGCCTCCACCAGGTTCTCCCCGTTCGAGCTGCTATGCGGGAGAAGACCCTGGGGAATCTTGGGCCTCACCACCAACCCGGTCAAATGCTACCTCGGGCTGGAGGAGACGGCCAACCTAGGGTACCAGGTAGGACGGGGGAACGTCCGGCCGCAGGAGAGCAAGCTGGCCGCCATCCGGGACTGGCCCCGACCCACCTCCAAGAAATAGGTGAAATTGTTTTTAGGACTTGCAGGATACTATCAGTGGTTTATACCCGGCTTTGCCACATTGGCCAGCCCACTTACTGACCTGACCTGGAAGGCCCTGCCTGATCGGATCAGGTGGTCCGACCGAGACAGCCGAGAAGGCCTTCAGGACGCTTCGGGGAGCCTTCTGCTCGGAGCTGGTGCTCATAACCCCGGACTTTGCTTTACCTCTCATAGTTCACACAGACGCTTCAGAAGTGGGGCTGGGGGGAGTTTTTCCCAGATCCGGGCCAGAGAGGAGCACCCAATCACCTACATCAGCCGGAAACTCCTGCCCAATGAGAGGAATTACTCCACAGTGGAGAAGGAGGCCCTGGCCATCAAGTGGACCTTGGTCAAACTCCGGTACTACCTCGTAGGTTGGGAGTTTACCCTGGTCACCGACCATGCTCCACTGAAGTAGATGGCCAGCGCCAAGGACACCAATGCCCAGCTGACTAGGTGGTTCCTGGCCCTCCAGGACTTCCACTTCAAGGCAAGGACCGACCGGGCAAGGAGCACACCAACGCCGATAACCTGTCACGTCGGGATGCATGCCTGGGTTAGAACCCAGTCGACCAGAGGCTTCATCAAGCGGTCAAGGAGTGTGACAACCCGCTCCCGACCAGGGCGATCCGGGGGCTAGTGGTGGAGGGCGTGTATCGCCGTCATCCACTAGCCGGCGGCAGAGAGCACCACATTCCTCACCCTCATCAGCCAGATGGGGAACACCTGGCCGGAGGGAGGAAAGGAGCGGGCGGACATCTTAAAAGGAAGCCGAGGACTCATTCCGGGGTCGAGGAAGAAAGACCCACCAGGAGGAGACCATTGATGCACCACAGACTACGAGGCTCACGGATACCCTAGTTCAGTGTTTTATTTCTTGTTCAGTTATTTTATTTGTGAATAAACGCAGACTGCGGCTTAAACCAGGATCCAGTGCGTGGTACTTGCCGTGAGAACGACACTTCGGAACCGGGTTGCCACAATACATTTTCTGAAAGAAAATAAGAAAAAAGAACAAGTAACTGTATATTCAAGTGTGTACATTCAACTATATATTCAAGTGTAACAGAGTTTGCCTCAGGGCAAAAGCCTAAATCATTATTTGTCTGTGTGCATTATTTTGAAGAGGAGATGCAACCTCTACTACAGTGATTATCTACCATTCATACAGTTAAAACAAAACTACCACATCATTTATTGTAAGCCTAGGCTAGACAGGATAAAACAAATAGCCATTATTGATTGTAAGCCTAGGGGCACATAGATTACTGTCATTAATTAGCCGGTGCTGTTTTTCAATAGCACCTGCTACCGAATAACACCTAGATAGATTCTTTATTGTCCTTTAAGGAACGGTAATGAACAACAACTTACCGTTTGCAAGCTATCCGCAATGTCAACAGCAACTGATGTAGCAGAAATATTCTCTGATGAAATTTAAATCCCTGAAACAACGTGATAGGTTCAAAATATAAATTTAAAGTAAGCCTCTGGTAAGTAACGTGATTGACCATCCACAACGTCTACAGCAAGCAGATTTTTTTCAGTTTCAATCCCCGAAATGACCCCGAAACGACCCCGAAACAACCCCGAAACGATGTAATTGGTTAAAAGTAAGCCCAAAGTAAGAAACGTGATTGGCTAATTTTGGGCTTACTGTGGGGGAACTGGCAGAACACAGTAGGCGCAAGTGGGAGGTAGCTGGATCGATGCCTGCATTCTCCAATGTCTTCCATTCTTCCCAGATTTTCTATTTAAAGGACGACGAATAAGAATTGGACTACAGTGTGTTAGAGAACATTTGGTTCTTCGCAAATAACCTCTGCAGCTTGGAGGATAAAACCAATTTAACACATTATTGAGTAATTTTAATAGTGTCAATTACTTTAATGGAATAGATTTTAGTAAATTGTTCAATGTGTATTTTGTAAGAATTCTGTTTTTAAATCTCTCTGTAAGAGACAATCATTCAGGTGTGTATTGCAGCAATCATCAACATTTTCTGAGGAATCAATGGCAATGAAGTTAGTGGGCTGCTTGAACCGGGACGTGAGTCTGATACCCTACCAGCTGAGCTATCCAGGCTTCAATGATTTAATTATATTGGCACATTAAAAATGGATTTCAATTTTCCAATCAAAGTTCCTGTATCAGCTACATAGAATGAAAGCCATGAGCTATGCTTGCTGTAGCGAAGTGTTTTTTTATCTTATGAGAAGTCTTTCAGCAAGGGGAATTAGCTCAAATGGTTGCTCAAAAATAATTACATAGTGTTAAAAGTACCTGTACCAGCTACAGAGAAAAGAAGCCACAAGCTATGCTTGCTGTAGGGTAGCGCTTTTTATCTTATGAGCAGTCTTACAGTAAGGTGAATTAGCTCAGATGGTAGCTCAAAAATAATTGTATTCTAGCAATCATCGACCTATGCTGATTGAATAGTGACATTGAAGCTGTTACATATGAAATACCAGTTGAACGGGGACATGAACCCTGGACCCTGCATAGCTCAGCTAGTAGAGCATCATATTATTATACTGCTGGTCCAGGGTTTATGTCCATGTTCTGCCAGCATTTCAATTGTAATAGCTTCATTGCCATTATGACTTCAGCATAGGTTGATGGCTTGTGGCTTAGAGGTACCTGTATTTGACATTGTTAGCTTTAATGGAAACATAAAATACATATTTTTATTGAGGGAATCAGCTTTTCGAAGCCTGGATAGCTCTGTCTGTGTTTAACTTAGCACTTGGTATTGGATTTTATTAAAGGAAAGGTAGAAATGTGGTTAATGCAATTGGAAATATAATGAGTGAAGCACCTGACCCCATCCTGTGTACTCTGAGACCCAGCCCATTCAACTCTGAATCTCTCTGAATGTCTCTGAATAACATAGCGATGAGGCGTGACTTATGACCTATGTCTCTCTGCTCCGCCCCCTCGAGCTTGTCTAAGCCAGCTCTGTCATCCGTCCTGGCCTCTCCACCTCCTGTCTTTCCTACAGTTCTCATTTCCCTTTTCTCCTACAATAAACCCCTGGTTAACCCTCTCACTCCAATTGTGTGTTTGGGTACAGTCTTACTGCAGCAAAGAAGGCGTTATTATGACTCAGACTTGAGAGCCAATGAACTAGTGAGATGTCTTGAAAATAGGAAAACCCGGCGCTTAGGCTGGGGGGGTTGCCTTGGCAGCCTAGAAAAGTGCTCGGACCCTCGCCCAGCATTCTAGCGACCAGCACAATGCAGGCCAATGTTCAAACACACCCTCAAGAATAGGCAATGTTTTATAGAGCTCATTACAAATATCCATATTCATTTGCATGGCTTGCGTACAGGATCGTTATTGTAGTATGTTTTGACACCCAGCCGAAAAGTGCTGGGTTCCTTGAGCAAGATAGCAAAAAAATTGTCATCTGCTAATTGACACACTGCTAATTGCCCTGACATTTAAACATCAAATCCAACAATGTGTTTTATACGTCATCTTAATCGGATGTGTCTGTACCTGGTCTCTCACGTGACGTCCTGCTCTCTAATCTCTGACCGCTCCTTGAGCCAGGTGAGGTCATTAACACTTTAAGCCTCTTGGGAAGGGAGAGTTCAGAGATCCGCGGACCAAAGAAGAATAGAAGAAGAAGAAGGGAGAGAGTGAGACCTCCGTGGACCAGAGAAGAACAGAAGAAGAGGAGGACACCGTTTCCCCTTTCTCTCTTTTTCTAGAGTTGCTAACCAGGTGAGCAAGGCCATGTTAACCTGTTGCTCCTCTAGGCTAACATTTGTGAGCTGGAAAGGACGGTCTGACAATAAAGGGATAAAGTGGTTAGTTCTAGAAGTAGGCCTATGTTGGTAAATTTGTTGATTAAAATGTAAATCGACATTTCAGTAATTCGATTTTATCAACTAAAAGGTCCCGGGAAGCGTAATCAGAAGTTTAATGAGTGGAACACCTGACCCCATCCTGTGTACTCTGACACCCAGTCCAGTCAGCTCTGAGGCGCTGTCTCTGTATAACTCTGTGACCTATGACACATGTCTCTCTGCTTCCCCCCCTGAAGCATGTCCAAGGCAGCAGAGAGGACTTCTTCGACCACCTCCTCCCTCTCAATCACCTCCAATGTCTCCACATCCTCAGCAGAGTGGTAGGATTAGTTTTGCCCACCCCTTACCTTTGTTATGATTGACGCTGCCCATCCCAACCGATACTAGATCCTGAAATTGACACCAGGGTTACGGGTTCAAATCCCATGCCAAGAATGGACTCAGTAATTGCATTGTAAGACTCGTCCAACAAATCAAAGTACTGAAATAATCAGGAATAAAATCTCCATCTCCCCCAATATTTTTTTACAATTTACATTTAGGGGATTTTTGACTCTTTTATTAAAGGCGACTTACAACCATTAATTCACACATTGACACACCGACTGCGGAGTCAACCACGGAGGTCAATAGCCAGCTCGTCGGGAGCAGTCTGGGGGAGGTGTCTTGCTCAGGGACACCTCGACACGCTGCTAGGAGGAGCCAAGGATCTAAGTAGCAACCAGTCAACCCGCTCTACCTCCTGAGCTACTGGCGCCCACAATAGCCTTGAACAGCACTAGCCCTTACCCTAACCACTCATCAATGAAATGCATACATGTATCATGTGTCTGAATACGCAGTGGATGTAGAACAGGATCACTATTTATAATCAAGGTGACTTTGACTATGCTGTTGTCATTACCAGCAGTTTCCAGTTGTTATTTAAAAGTTCAGTCTTATTTGATTTCTTGATTTTTGTCTTCAATCCTGTAGTCCGGAGAGCGGCTCCCAGTCGGGCTCATCCTCCGAGCCCCCCAAGAAGTCCAAGAAGAAGACCAAGAAGAAGACCACGGAGGCCATGACCGTGGTGTACACGTCGGTGCTCAACAGCGTTTTCGGGGCGGTACGTAAAGCGCACACCAAGAACACCCAGGTCTATGTTGGTAGGATATTGGACATTAAAGTACTGTTTTTTCAACTGGTTTTGTAATCTCAGTGATGTATCCTATTATGTTCTATTATATTACATTAAAGCACCTCTTGACTTTATAAACACAACACAACTCATACAAAACATATACTTAGAAACAAAGAAAAGGCAATCAAACTCATGCAGCTTACCTCTGCCCTTTTGAGGTTGTGTGTGTGTGCGCCTGTGTGTGTGTGTGTGTGTGTGTGTGTGTGTGTGTGTGTGTGTGTGTGTGTGTGTGTGTGTGTGTGTGTGTGTGTGTGTGTGTGTGTGTGTGTGTGTGTGTGTGTGTGTGTGTGTGTGTGTGTGTGTGTGTGTGTGTGTGTGTTAATCCACTCCCAGGTTAAGAGCTCTTAAGCCTACCTTGGATTTCTGTTTATCTGTCTCATTAGTTTGCTTGAATGCATTTCAAGTGTGTCGTCTAACAATTCACAAATGGGATTCTGCATGACGTCAAGGATATGAACAGTGGAAGGTTTAAGTGATTACAGGGACACATTCAGAATGTCCTCATAAGTCCCTCCCATCCTGCACACACATTCAGTGAGTGGTTTCACCTTTAAGGAATATCAATTCTGTCTTTTTTTCTAAATTCTTGAAATTGTAATGGTTAAAAAATTGTTGCTCCGTTTTTCTGAATTAATGAGATACCTCAAAATCCCAAGAGAAGCCCTCATTCACTTAAAGAGCCAGTGAGCCCACTGTTTCAGGTGTAATTCAAAAACTAGGGGGTTTAAGAAAGAGAAACCCGCCTGTGCTATCCCCATGGTAACGAACCATGGCAACTTTAGGTACCTTCGTTATGAAACTGTAGCATTTTAATAAGCAATGATGCAATGAAATCTATCAAATAGAAAAAATGTGCACACCTTCTCTAGCCGATAGCACACCAGGATCTTGTAATTACGACATCTATATCTAGTAATTACGAGAAAAGATCTCGTAATTACGGCATCAAGATCTGGTAATTAAGAGAAAATATCTCATAATTACGACATCAGGATCACCCCTCATTCATCAATAACATGGCTGGCTGGCTGCAGGCCGGCAACGATGACGCTATCCGACGCTATTGTATTTTATTTCTTGCTCGGATTGAGGCATTGGGAAATACGGATGTTCCTTAAAAGTGAGGAGAGCATGTATGAGTATGTCAACATTGCGCCGACAACTGAAGTCACTGGGACTGTTTGGGAGAAAAGCCCAGTCGGACGTGCTACAAGTGGCTCTCTTCCTGCAGAAGCAGCTGAACCAGTACAGTATGCTTCACGGATACAAATGTATGCATCTGAAATGCATCCAAGCAGGCTTGGTAGTAACTCAAACAACTATACGGCACCTGCTCTTAATCCTAGATCCTACAACTGAGGAAGCGGAATCGCCTAAGACGTCGTCTTTACATAAACCCAGTTCCAAACTTTTTGTGGCACGTCGATTCATACAACAAACTTAAACCCTATGGCATATGTATTAATGGTGCTGTCGATGGATTTTCCCGTATGGTCATATGGCTACATGCTTACACAACAAATAGCAATCCCCGTGTTATTGCTGGCTACTTCCTTGATGAAGTGGAAAAAAGGAGCGGCACTCCCTCCCGAATCAGGTCAGACTTGGGTACAGAAAACCGATCAGTGGAGCAGATGCAGATATTTTTAAGAGGTTACCATGACGACCAGTTTTCTGAGAGATGCTACATTACCGGCTCAAGTAATCATAACCAAAGGATTGAACAATGGTGGGGATTTGCATGACAAACCTATATCCATAAACATAATTGGATATAGCCTATATCCAATTGCATTCAAGGCACTTTGGTCAATGCTCATGATGCCCCTTGCTCATCGAGAATGAACAGAAGAGTCCCAGACGAATTAAAAAGGGTATTAAAGGTTTTATGAAGCACCCCGCGTGGATGATAGTTTGGCGATATTTTCCTGCAAAAATAATATTAGATATTTCATATTTCACACTATAAGATTGTTGATTCCTAATGTCAAGGACACTGTGTCGCACTTCAGAAAATATGTGTGAAACATTCTCTAATGTGTAAACAGTACTAATCTGAAATAGATCTGCCCTTAATGAGCTCTTGAGATTAGAAGGCAAATAAGGTGAAATATTGAAGGTCAAACTGAATTCTTCATCGCGGATATCATTGTGTGTCACCGTCTGTGTCTGTGTCTGAAACAACCCAAACATATTAAATGTGTCTTAAATTAATCAATCTGATCAATAAGGTAAGCTTTAGTATAAAAGTCATCAGTTAAAGACCTTCAAGCAGGAAGCCCAAATGTAATGGGCTGGGCTGCCGTGACGTATCCGCACAGCACAGAAAGTGTTATCCAAATGGTTTAATATAGTTTGTTTGTGTCATCATTTGATTTTCTGAATGCAGGAGAGAGAATTGGCTCAGGCAGAGTTGGATGGTGAGTAACAACAAAGGGACACCTCATGCTTTACTAAACATAGGTTTCCATTTTCTCTGATGTAGTTGCCTCAGTAACAATTGATACTGCCACCCCCTTAGAGTTGGCAGATGCCTTCAAAGAGTTTGACTACGACCAGGATGGCTACCTCAACTACAAGGACGTGGCGGAGTGCATGAGGACCATGGGCTACATGCCCACCGAGATGGAGCTGCTGGAGATCGTCCAGCAGATCAAGATGAGGAGTGAGTAGACGGAAGACAAGTTAGTAGGGGAAGCCTCAATAATGAGGACCCTAGATTCAAAAATAAAGTCCTTGCTGACTATAATAAATGTTCATACAGTCATTGGCGCATTAATGTTCTTTTATTTTTTTGGTG
The DNA here is from genome assembly GCA_900291075.1 of Melanogrammus aeglefinus. Taxonomy (NCBI): domain Eukaryota; kingdom Metazoa; phylum Chordata; class Actinopteri; order Gadiformes; family Gadidae; genus Melanogrammus; species Melanogrammus aeglefinus. The sequence continues at coordinate 1,795 of OLKM01005824.1, read as the reverse complement.
TGCATTCAATTTATGTTGTTGTTTTATTTACCGTCATCTCACCTCACCTACTCTCTCATCTCCCCTACCTTCCCCTTCCTCCCCTCACCTGTCCTCACCCCTCCTTACCCTTCTCCTCATCTCCTCCCCTCATCTCCTCCCCCTCCCCGCCCCTCCGCCCTGTGTTTCTCAGTGGGGGGGCTGATGGACTTTGAGGACTTCACCGAGCTAATGGGTCCAAGGATGATGGGGGAGACTGCGGACATGCTGGGCCTGAAGGAGCTGCAGTCCGCCTTCGTTCAGGTGGGCCCTCACAGCACCTCTCCCCTCACAGCACCTCTCCCCTCACAGCACCTCTCCCCTCACAGCACCTCTCCCCTCACAGCACCTCTCCCCTCACAGCACCTCTCCCCTCACAGCACCTCTCCCCTCACAGCACCTCTCCACACACAGCACCTCTCCCCTCACAGCACTCTCTCCCTCAACAGCACCTCTCCCTCACAGCAGACTCTCCCTCACAGCACACTCTTCCACACAGCAGACCTCTCCACACAAGCACTCTCCCCACACAGCACCCCTCTCCACACAGCACCTCTCCCCACAGCACTTCTCCACACAGCACCTCTTCACACAACAGCACCTCTCCGCACAGCATCTCTCCCACAGCACCTCTCCCCACACAGCACCCCTCTCCACACAGCACCTCTCCACACAGCACCTCTCCCCACAGCACCTCTCCACACACAGCACCTCTCCACACAGCACCTCTCCCCACAGCACCTCTCCCCACAGCACCCCTCTCCAAACAGCACCTCTCCACACAGCACCTCTCCACACACAGCACCTCTCCACACAGCACCTCTCCACACAGCACCTCTCCACACACAGCACCTCTCCACACAGCACCTCTCCACACAGCACCTCTCCACACACAGCACCTCTCCCCACACAGCACCTCTCCCCACAGCACCTCTCCTATCTATGTCAACCGATATGGAGTCGGTTGTTCAGACAAGTGATGTGATCTAAGTATTCATTGTTTTTGTCAGAACTATTTACTGTGTGGAGAACGGAAAACTTCTCGTCCACTGTTATCCCCATGTCTCCTTACCGCTCTCTCTCTCTCTCTCTCTCTCTCTCTCTCTCTCTCTCTCTCTCTCTCTCTCTCTCTCTCTCTCTCTCTCTGTGTCTCTGTCTCTCTCTTCTCTCTCTCTCTCTCTCTCTCTCTGTCACTCTCTCTCTCTCTCTCTCTCTCTCTCTCTCTCTCTCTCTCTCTCTCTCTCTCTCTCTCGTCTCTCTCTCTCTCCCCCTCTCTCTGTCTCTCTCTCTGTTTCTCTCTCTCTCTCTCTCTCTCTCTCTCTCTCTCTCTCTCTCTCTCTTCTCTCTCTCTCTCCTCTGTCCACTCTCTCTCTCTCTCTCTCTCCACTCTCTCCTCTCTCTCTCTCTCTCTCTCTCTCTCTCTCTCTCTCTCTCTCTCTCTCTCTCTCTCTCTCTCTCTCTCTCCTCCTTCTCCTCTCCCCCCCTCTCTCTCTCTCTCTCTCTCTCGCTCTAACTGTCACTCTCTCTCTTCTCTCTCTCTCTCTCGCTCCCTCTCAATCGCCTAATGTCACTCTCTGTACCACTCTCTCCCTACGTCTTCCCCTTCTCTCTCCTTCTATGTATTTCTCTCTCTCTCCCCCCCCCTCTCTTTCTCCCCCGCAGCATCACTCGGACCTTTGCTCTCTCTCTCTCTCTGTCACTCTCTCTCTCCCCCTCTTCTTCCTCCTCCTCTCTCTCTCTCTCTCTCTTCTCTCTCTCTCTCGCTCTCGTCTCGCTC
>OLKM01005823.1:0-15835 GCA_900291075.1 Melanogrammus aeglefinus | reverse complement strand
TAAATTTGTATTTGATTTATAATCCTAATGTAGTTTGGTAAAGTATGTTTACAATTATACATTTAATACACTATATAGTATGTGTATTATATACGCACATATTTATATCTGAACTGATATAATATACACACAGCACCACACACCACACACACACACACAATGTAATACACACACCCACACACACACCACCACACAACACACAAACCACACAACACAATCTTTGTATCAGAACGATATAATATGTACAGATATATAAATAAATAATATCTCGACATATATCAGTTCCGATGAATCTATCTGAACATATATGGCTGTCTGACAAGAATACCATCTCAAGACCCACACAAGATGGCGGCTCCGTTTGCCGCGGCTGAGAGGGGCGTGGCGTATCTAGTGTTCTATATATGTCTATGGGCATGACCCTAAAGACACAAAGGTTTATGATTGCTCCTCCTGAACTAGTCTATCTCACAAAAATCGGAAATGACGTCACACCGGGTAAACATTCTTCCGGCGAAGTCATTTTTGTATTGCCGTATCAATGCACAAAATGGACCGTTTCTTTCTTGCCACTTTCTCTGGTGGTTTTTCCCAAGTTGCGATTTGAAGGGATGTCGGCAGCTTTTGAGCTGACAACCCGTTTATACACATCTGTTTTTTCAGGCTGTGGTGTAGCTGTTCCAGTCAAAACGACTGGGAACAGCTCCAGTATTTTTATATTTTTTATATTCATATTTATTTAATTATATTCAATATTTATATTCACGCACTTACTCAGCACATATTCTATTTATATTTATATTCCCACACTACAAATTCGCACGCTGTCCACTTTACTGGTATATGTAGCATGTTGTTGTTTGTTTTTATGCTGTTATTATTGTCTGCTCTATGTTTGGCACCTTATGTTCTTGGGAAACGCTATTTCATCTCACTGTATACTGTTGTATATGGCTTGAAATGACACACTAAATATCTTGAATCTTGAATCTAGTTATTCAGCCTAGCACTCCCGTCGGTATATCAGCCGCTGAGAAATGCCGACTAACAGCACCAGTCGTACTCCCCTTCTGAATCACGAAATTAACTCCTTTCATCCCGTCCTGATCGCCCTGACCCATGCGTCTTTGGTCTGTATTAGTTGGGAAGTCCGTGGAAATGCCAATACGGTTTGTTTTTGTTTGGAATTGGGCATAGAAGGTCACAACAGAAGCCTCTTGTTTTTTGACCTGCGCCATTGTCAAATATCATGGACTAACGCGACCGGACAGTCACTTTAACCCGGTGAAGGCAATCGAACGCGAACGCAGGAGTTGTGGATTAGGCCCATTGCTTAGCGGCCGGATTTGGCCGCCGATCCTCCCTTCCCGGTTTGCTGGCGGTTACCGTTTCTCATAGACATACACAAGTCGCGTTTGAGCCTCTTGGAATCATCGCTTGGATGCGATCGATCACGGCCGCATCGTTGGTAGGCAGGGGTTCAGTGAGTCCATTTGACTACGCCTGCGAGGGAAAGATGCCAGATTTTGCGCCGGCATCAACGGCTGTTCAAAACGTTGTTTATTTACGGTTTTTGAGGAGAGAGAGAAGAGAGAGAGAGAGAGAGAGAGAGAGGAGAGAGAGAAGAGAGAGGAGAGAGAGAGAGAGAGAGAGAGGAGAGAGAGAGAGAAGAGAGAGAGAGAGGAGAGAGAGAGAGAAGAAGAGAGAGAGAGGAGAGGAGAGAGGAGAGGAGAGAGAGCCAACACTGTATTTGCATACAGTTATTTAACTACTGTATAACATTACACATATAATCCATTTTCAGTAATATCCTTTTAATATATATGATTTACAGCTAGGAGGCTACATTCGCTGAATTTGTATCTTACAAATACTTCTCAGTAGGCCTACTGCCTATGTATTATTAACCTCTAATTCTATAATATTTTCAATGATTTAGTATGTGTTTTGCAAAACGTGTATCATTGTAGCTCTTCACTTGTTAAAAACATGTAAAACTGGGCATGTTCGCAAAGAGTGGGTTGCACTTTGCTGCTGTAGGCTGTCAAAATCAAGTTGGAAAAGCTGATTAAAACTAACAGCATGAACATAAATGTAGGAAAGTATTTTCCTTGCCTGGAAAATGTTGTGTAAATTCATTGTCTCTACAAAGCTGTACAAATGCTGTGTCTATGGGACTAGTCTTTCTAGTTCTTCTTTTTTTTTTTTTTAAAGCAGGTAAAAGATGTATTTTTTTTTACTATATTAAGATATAGTATTCATTTGCCTGAAAACTTAATTGTGTACATGTAAATTGTCTGGAGTTCTCTACAAATGTCTTTTTGCGTATAGTGTGCTACCCCTGGATGTGGTGGTTGCATGGTACAGTAAAGGGTTAATCAGGTATCTCCATGTCAGGCCCACTTCTATCTGCCACACTTGGGAAATTAATGGAAAAGGTTTTGTTTTGCCACATTTTTTTTAAGGCATAACTAGGACTTTGAATGGTAATACTGCGTGCGCTTGTTTGATTGCAGCATCTTTAAATTTACATTGTTAACATTGGCTGCCTAAGTTTGGAATGGAATTATGCTCAATTAGATTGAACGTCAACAACAGGTTTATTTAAAAAAACCTCTTATGTTATTTTATTTTGACATTTGTAACGAAGCAAGAAATAACACGGGGGCCGTTTAAGGTATTTTTAATTATGTATGAAATGCCTATGGCAGGGCTATTCAACTTCCTAACAAGTGGCGACCAACAAGGAAAACCGCTGGCTGGTTCCATGGGCCACAACATACAACAACTTACGTCAATAAATGCATTAAACAAATAAATCTGTACTTAAAGGCAGTGTAACTTAATTGATATAGTGCTAAATGGTTTAATAAACTTGTAAGACGCATTCCTTTCTTTTATCACTTTTAATTGCATCTCTTTATAACAATTCTTGATCTTACATATTTTGGACAAATATTTTTAATAGCAATTTTTATTCCAACAATATTTTTTGACACATTTATAAAACAATATAATAACAAATAACAATTTTTTTGGACAAGATTTTTATGAATTCAACAATGTGGTTGGAATTATCAAACCAACAGAAACTATGAACATATGACCCCAATTCTTATTCAAACATATTTTTTGACACATTTATATAACATAACAATATTTTGGACACATTTTTATGAATTCGGAACATATTTTTGACATATTTTATAATAACAATATAATAACAATATTTTTGACAACTTTTTATGATTCAACCAAGATTTGTCTGGAATTATCACAAACCAGAACTATGTACCTAGTGACACAGTGATATATTCAGTGAGTTAGTAATTGCACCTGGTCCATTGTATAAGTTTGCTATTTAGCAACAGCTTTGGTTCATACGTTGTAAGACCAATCCTAGAGCCACACTCATGCGCAACTTCTCATTGCTCATGGAGCAACGTGCCCTTGTTTTGACTGTCGCATTGCAACATGTGTGAAAAGCCCTTGAAGTCACAAGTATAAGGTTGAGCCAAACATTGTCAGGATATGTATGCGACTTCCCTAATTCGTGGGGTACTTGATACTGGCTAACATGTTACACACCAAAAGTCAGCTACACCCTCAGACGCAATTGCCTGTTTTTAAAGCAAAGCAAGAACTGCACCATCAACCAGTTCCATCTGAAATGTGCCTTCATCAGATACAGGGATATATCCTCCTTTACTTGTTACCATCAGATAGTCTGCATCAGGCTTGATGGAAAATGGGTCACGCAGAGCAAACTGCAGATACCTCAATGGGAATTGTCTGAAGCCTTTGGAATTCTCAGTGAAGTTCTCTGTCAATTTTGTCATGCAGTGCCTGTCATGACAGGTCGTTATTTCTTCACCGTGGCGATGTGCTCATCAAGAATGCACGGGAGTTGTGTGGAAGTGCAGCCAGTTCTTTTTTGTGCATCAGGTCTGTTTTGAAGATCGATAAGCTTGTCTTGAAGAGCGACAAAGTTCTCTCACTCCAGATAGCGATCGACTTTCGCCCGCCCACTGCAGTTCGCAGATTCTTAAAGTGTCATCCAAATTTTAGTCTGTCCACAAAATGGTCACACCAGAAAGCAAGTTTCTGCCATATAACTGTTCATTGCCAACAGGACCCTCCAATAGGTTCGAACGTACTGCATTTCGTGCTACTCGTTTTACATGTGCGAAGGAAAGACACATCTCGCTGGACGGAGCCTGCACACGAAACGATACAATCCGAAACTTTTCCCTTGCTCAGCCATTCTCACGTCGTTATGTACGAGCAAGTCAGTGTGATCGCGACGTGGTCCGCAAGCAGCTGACGAAAACAGGCGATGTTGTAGGCCTGGAGGTTGAGCGATGAAATTCCACAATGCTCAATGAACGGTGTTCCATAGTGTTTTTCAAATCACCAGACTGAGTTTAGCACAACAGCACCGATTGGATGAAGTAGTGCAGTGCAAATACACTGCATAATGCGGGGTGCTATGGCTGATAGGCCGTGCCACCGAGCCCTGAACTCTGCCGACCATAGCCGGACGCGCCATCAGTGACCAACAGGCAATCCCCTTAGTTGTAAATCCAGTTCATGTTCATCTAAAAAATGACACTATCTTTTGAAAATCTCACTTCACAGTCTGTAGTAGTTCCTCCATGCGCGGAATACAGCCCAAGAAGTTCTCTCCCGAAATCTCTACTCTCATCGAAAAACCTCACGTAAAATGCAAAGCTGCGCGACATGTCGGTACAATCCGTTGATTACTCGTCCACAGCAATCGATATAATATATCCGCTTTTCGAACGTTTTCAAAAAGCTTCCCCGACACATCCTTTTTTGCACGTAATTCCACTCTGCGGAGAATTGATGGTGTCTGAAAGAGGCACTTTTTTAATGGCTGAAGTGACGCTCTCTTTTTACTTTTTTGGTCATAACCACTTCATCAATGACAGCAAGCATCGCTGCAGTTTTTAACGGTGTCGCGTCGGTAAACGGGGCCCTCTTCATGTTCTGGTAGGAGTCCAGGCTACACGCAGGGGATTGCACTATCATGGCTCTCTGTTGTTCCGTGCAAAACTGACCCAAGTGTCCATTTGACTCCGTTCAAACGATGCTGTGCAGCACCTGTAATTTTTTCAGCCGTTCTCTCTGCGCACGCGCGGGATACAGTGGAAGCAAACGAGCCGTGATTTGAGCGGTAGTGCCTCTTTCACATTGTATTCCTTAATCGCGGAAAATCGCTTCGTGGCACAGTAAACACATCGGTTTACTACTTGCGGCGGATGCAAAGTAAATAAATATTTTTTCAGTCCATTCGCTATTGAATTGGCGGATTTTTCACCATCAATCAACCTTCTTTTTTTTGGCTTAGAAAGAGACCATCTTGGAGCTTTTGTTAGCCTAGCTACAGTGAGCTTTCTCCCGTGGTCTGCAAGCCATAAAATGCAATGTTGACCTTGACTGAGCCGTTGGCGGGTGCAGACAGAGGACGGAAGTAATCCTGTTGCCGTATAATTCTTTATATATATTCCTTTCAGACAATACATTATTTCCATTAAATATTAAATTATACCTTTTTAATATAATATATTTTTTTCATTCATTCTATTTAATAAGTGTGTTCACCATAAGTCTAAATCCGTATTTTATTTGTTTTTCCTTCAGCTTGCGTTGGCCGTCAGCAGCGCGACACTATAATGTATTAGAGCTCTTATCCAATCAGATAAATTTCCCTGCGCTGTCTCTGGTAAAAAATAAATAAAGATTCTCTTCAAAATCCTGAGAGAATACCCTCGGCTGTTGACGCTAATGGGACTAGGGCCTCGGTGGTAAAAGTCACGCCCGCGTGTGTAATACAGCGGTGTAATTTGATTCATATATATATATATTTATTTTTTTATAAAAAAAAAAAATTATAATTTTTTTTTTTTATAATTTTTTTTTATATATATTTTTTTTTTACTGGCAGCATCTTGCGGGCCAGATAAAAAGTAAGATGGGCCGGATTCGGCCCGCGGGCCGCTAGTTGAATAGGCCTGGCCTATGGCCTGTCCTGATTGACGTTCGAAGCTGCGTGCCTCTGTAGCAAGATGGCGGCTTTGTTGACGCATTCGTTCCAAATAGACCGTGGTAGTCAACGCGACTTCTAGTGTTTATTTCTATGACCGTTTCTCCCCGATTCTCCCCGGGGACGATGCGTTTGCGGTCACGACTATCGCTGGTTGTGATGTGGTTTGGCACATCGTTTCAATCTGACAGTGGCATGAGCGTTTGACATGGATTTCAACCAATGAAACCGATCCGGTTCCACTTCACAATAGCTCCTACGGTATTTCTTTTAGCAGTGTTCTACAAGAACCACCTATAAAATGTTAAAACGTTGTTTCGTTTTTATAGGTCCGGTGAGCTCCTCAAGGGCCAGTATGGTGGCTTGAAATCATCGTGACAAAGAATCAAACGATGTTTGTTCTTTTTTATCTATAAAATAATCTCCACATAGGCGACATAAATCGTTAATGTTTTTTTGTGGCGTTTGGGATTGAGCCATTTCTGACAGCCTCTGAACGTCAAGAAGTTCCGTCAAAAATAATTTCCCCCCAGGCACCTATTTTGCATGGGACAACCCGCTGGCTGGCTTCCGCGGCCTTAGCCCCGCCTCTAGACGATTGTGATTGGTTTAAAGAAATAAAAACAGGCCCGCCCAGTTTCCCAACGGATAGACGGCTCGAGGTAGCGTGGCTCCAGACCATTCTACTTGCTGTAGTTTGGTCTGGCTTTGCGAGACTACTCCTGAACAGACGGAGGTTTTCCGCACAACCTTTTCAGCGTCCTTACACTACTCACCACACTGTGGTTCTGCGCTACAACAGCGAGGATCTCTTTATTGTTAAACTTGATTCTGAAATACAATTTTACCAAATTATCTATTGGATTCAGTGCAGGCCCTGTGGAGCGGTTGCTATCTCTCCCAACTAATTTCAACTTTATTCTCGACATGTCGAGTTTAATCTGGACATGTCGAGATTAAAGTCAACCTGACATTTCAACTTTATTCTCGACATTTCGAGTTTAATGTCGATATGTTGACTTTAAAGTCGACGTGTCGACTTAAATCTCGTCACGGCAAAAAAAATATTTTTTTTCTTCATGTGTGGCCCTAAGGCCGCGTTCAGACTGCAGGCAAATCTGATTCAAATCGGATTCCTTCTCATATCCGATTTTTAGGGCTGACTGTCCACACTGTTTTAGCAAGTGTCCAAATCGCATTTGGCTCTGTTCAGACTGGGCCACATTATTGACCCATCCGACAGGTTGCTGTAGCAATGACGTCATCCACGTCACGTCAGCGGAGGCGTCATCCAGCGCGTGTATTGCGTGACGTCATGTAATAGCGACGAGAAAAAACAATAACAAACAAGATGGATCAAAGAACGCGAAAGACTTTCATAAATCGACTTATTCCGATACATCATTCCTCGAGCTTCGCTTGAACGGACCCATCTCCCCACAGATTTAATGAGGCATTTCGTTTCTTCCTCTGTGTCCAAGGACTGAGGTGGGTGGTTTGGCGCATTGGGTCAGGTCTGGCGTCGCGTAGAGTGACGTCACGGACAGTCAAAATCCGATCTGAGTTGTTTGGAGCTGTTCAGACTGAGACGCATCTGTCCAAAATGCAATCTGAAACCACCTCCCGGAGGTGGTTCCGATCCGTTTTGCAAAAATCGGATTTCATGTGACTTGGGACTGTTCAGACTACAAAAGAGTCATCCGGTTCCAATCTGGATGGGCTAAAAATCGGATTTCGGCTGGCAGTCTGAACGCGGCCTTAATACTCCGTCGTATAAGCGAGAGGTCTGAACGATCGCAGTCGCATTTTTTACTGACCAGTATTCTTCATAAATATGAAATATTGCTCCATATAACATATAATAGGCCTACCAACAACTTAGTAAATATATGTTGGACTAGAAAACAAAAAAGTTCAACAGATTCCATCCAACTATTTACGAAAAATTCCATCAATAATTCATATAGGCCTAGGCCTACAAATAAATGGTTACATATAGGCCTATCGATCAGCAACGAGGTTGGAGTAGCCTACCGACATAAATATTTGTAATAGGACTACATCAACATTGTTAATAGCCTACATAACAAGCAAATAAAAAAATTAAATACTAACACAACCGAAATGTGTATTAGGCTATTAACAATATTATAAAAATTATACCGTAATGATATGCACCCGTTATTTGTCTTTGGATCTTTTATAAATGGATCAATAAATGGTGAATCGCAATGATCGCCAGCAGAGGAACGTGAGAGTCATTGAGCAGCAGCTGAACCAGTCTAGCAGAGGAATGAGCTCATTTCAGCTGAACCAGTCTAAAAATGCCTTTATCACTAAAACACGTCATTCATGTTAAGTAAAAGGAAAAACCTCGGACACAAGAAGTTAACGTAGCCGTGCACTAGATCCTTTCGAATGCCGGGGCGAAACAACATTTATGTTTCAATCACTACGACTCCTTTCAGCTGCCCACCCCTCCCTCTCCAGCAAAAAATAATAACATAAAACGGCTAATAAAACGCTTAAGGTGGTGTTTTGAAAAGAGAAAACTTTTTTTTAGTACAGTACATGGTTTGGCATAAATATAATTATGCATTAACAGCTGCGATACCAGAATTGGCCGCTGAGCACTGGTGGATTGTGGAAATATGAACTGTTCCTGTGGGTTTGGGCTTGGGCCATATAGGTTAACACACAGCACATGTTTTTCCATCTTCAACCACCAGGTAGAGCTAGAGGACTTGAAATTGCTTTTGCGGATTGCAATGCGAATTGTGGCATATCAATATAATAGGCTACAAATGTGTTATTTTTTTCCTTCATTTATTTTCGCTTATTTCGCTTTCTTTGGCAATTGTTCCGTGGCATTCAATTGTGCTGAATTTATTAAAATCGGTGTTAGCTCGGCAAACGCTGACCACTATCTCTGGAAAAACGCTCAGAATCCCACTTAAAGAGGGGAGGGACGTCACCGCACACACACTGTGCCATGTTCTCAGTTGTCTCTGGCCTCAGGCCTGCATCCATGTTTTAGCTCATTGAAGGATTATTACTCCTGACATGATGAGCGCCAGGGAAGCAGATGCTTCGCTTGGAGCTAAGACACGTGAGTTTATTCAATCTGATTTGAATTAATTATATTATTGATAACCTCCGTCCTCAACCCCTCCCTCTCCCTGCCTTGCAGCCGGTGCCAAGTCTACGTTTGCTTTTCTTCTTCTCCTGCTGCTGCTGGACATGTCTTTATTCACCGGAGCAACTTTGGGTAAGCGTTTTTTATGCATTTACTAATGAACAGTGTTGGGAAGGATACTTTTAACAGTTTCCAGTTACAGAATACAGAACACATTCCCCAAAATGTAATATGTAATGTATTCCGTTTCATCACTGAATCCGAGTATTGTATTCTGAATGCTTGGATTACTTCCACATTGAATTGCATTTTATAACTGTAGGAATGCGGCATCAAATTCTGCTTAATAAACAGGCCTATTCTGGTGTGTTCTTCCGTTGAAGCTGGTTGAATTTAGGCCCAAGTCTACCTGAAAGTGCACTATTTTATATAATTTGCTGTAGTGGAACAAAGCCTATAAGGGTGTGTTCATGCGAAAGATATTTGCTATTACATCAAAAAAAAATCACTGAGCTAAGTGCATAGGACTATAAAATCGCCTTAAAAAAAATATATAGCAGAGAGAGAGAGAGAGAGAGAGAGAGAGAGAGAGAGAGAGAGAGAAGAGAGAGAAGAGAGAGAGAGAGAGATGAGAGAGAGGAGAGAGAGAGAGAGAGAGAGAGAGAGAGATACAAAAAAAATGATAGAAGTTGAGGAAAGCGTCTATGAGGTAGGCAAAATAATCATGGATATCTAGCGGGCTGCACTCGTTGTGAGATTGATTTGTTTCATACAGTTATGGACCGGTCGAATTCCTTCTCCCTCATCCTGGTGCTGAATGTGTTAAATGCATCGGCATTTTATGTGTGTTTTCCAGCTTACGTTTTATGTGGGTGTCACAATTTGCTGCTAGTCTTGGAGTTACCGCTAATCAAACAATAATTCCCATAATGTGCGCGGCTGCGGGTGCCTGTTACGTCCAAAGAGGCATATGATCAGATGCGTTCCCTTTCACATCTCAAGCGAACCGTACCGTTCGGAAGCGAACCGAGACCAGCTGTTCAGGGAGGTCTCGGACAGCTGAAATGGTTCGCATCGAAGTGAGGTGGTTGCATTCACACCAACGCAAACGTACAAAACCAAGGGGCCAAACTCGTTATGTGACGCACAAATGCCGTTGGTGTGAAAAGCACGAATAAACTGCTGCTGAAACAACAGAAGTGTCGTCATGTAATCCATTGATTTCAACAATTGTAACTGTATTCTAAATAGGCCTAGGACTACCAACCAATTTCTTTTTAATTGTAACTGTAACGGAATACGGTTAGCAAGCTATAATTTGAATTTTGCATACGTGACGCAGGTAGACCCTACATGTTTTCCTTTACTCCCCAAAACTGCTAATGAACTATTAAAGGCCATATCCTAATTATTAAAAGGGTAAATGATGTCTATTGGTAGACATAGGCCTATCTATACTAGGAATAAACGATTTTATTCCTAGTATAGATATGGTGCAATTAGAACCCTGGCGCAATTAGAAGTGAACGATATTTGCACCTAGTCTGGCACCGCCCACCTACTTCCGCTCAATTTTCTTTCACTTAAGTAAGGCCGCGTTCAGACTGCAGGCAAATCTGATTCAAATCTGATTCCTTCTCATATCCGATTTTTAGGGCTGACTGTCCACACTGTTTTAGCAAGTGTCCAAATCGCATTTGGCTCTGTTCAGACTGGGCCACATTATTGACCCATCTGACAGGTTGCTGTGGTAGCAAGGACGATCGCTGAGCGGAGGCGTCATCTCAGCGCTGCGCGTTGAGAATTGTGTGACGTCATGTAATAGCGACGAGAAAACCAATAACAACACAAAGATGGATCAAAGAACGCAAAAGACTTTCATAAATCGACTTATTCCGATACATGCCGTCGAGCTTTCGCTTGAACGGACCCATCTCCCCACAGATTTAATGAGGCATTTCCGTTTCTTTCCTCTGTCCCAAGGACTGAGGCGGGTGGTTTTGGCGCATTGGGGTCAGGTCTGGTGTCGCGTAGAGTGACGTCACAGGGACCAGTCAAAAAACCGATCTGAGTGTTTGGAGCTGTTTCAGACTGAGATGCATCTGTCCAAATGCGAGATCTGAAACCACCTCCCGGAGGTGGTTTCGATCCATTTTGCAAAAATCGGATTTCATGTGACTTGGGACTGTTCAGACTTCAAAAGAGTCATCCAGTTCCAATCTGGATGGGCTAAAAATCGGATTTTGGCTGGCAGTCTGAACGCGGCCTAATAGGTCTGGGCCTGCTTAATATGAATACGTTCCTTGGAAGCCAGATTTTTGGCGGTCCAATCAGCTAACAGAGGGAGTGGCTGAGAACGATGACATCTAGGCTGCGCGCTAGTTTCAGTTGTAGCCAGAGGAAGACAATGGAGAAGGATACGAGAGAAGCCATTCGGTCTGTTGTGGGATCGCTGCCGAAAATCGATCATTAAAAGCAGAGCAAGAACAAGCTTTTGCTGAGTTTTTGTTGGTGGCCATGATGTTGTGTAGCGCTTCTCCCAACCGGGTTCGGGAAAAGTTGATTTTCCAGCTGGCTCCGTAAGTGGTGAAGGAGCTGGTCCAGTCGCATTACATACGTCACGAGCAAGCGCTGTGCGATTGGTTATGGCAGATCCTGAGTGACACTGGGCAGATCCAATCATTTTAAAAGTTCAACAGACACCCGCCTCCAAGTGAGTCAACGTTTGTCAATTGAGCAGTTCCAGACCTTCTGTACAAATGAAATGAAGTACGATGTTCTGGTAGGACCAGGCTAATTTGCACCCCTGGTAGGCTACAGTTATACATGCACACAGAAAATTGTTCTAACAATCCAAAAATATTTGTCCTCAGAATATGAGGGAGGCACCGAATTTGAAACTTTATGATACGGGAGGTCTGGCTGGCTGACTAAAAACATAGCGATCATAAAAGCGTTACAATCTGACAAAAGCGTAAATCTGACAACAGAGGGGATCGATCCAGCAACCTCTTGATTTCATCGATAGCTTTCCTACCTCTTCGGCCACTGTTGTCACACTGTTTTCTCCGTTTAACTCATCTACAAGTATATGACGCCACAAGTAAGAACTTTGTACATAATGTATTGTGGCGAGCAGTGTGGGAAGGACGAGACGGGGGCCTAGGTTAAGCGATGACGCAACTCTTACACCGCATGACTACGAGAGCTGCCTTTATTTAACACCGACACACCACCACACAGCGCACGGCGCACGCCCAACCAACAGACATGTATTTCTCGGTAACAGTGGCAGCAACACTACACACAACTAAACACTCAACAACACACAACTACACTCTACTGAGCACACACCCCAAACCAGTTAACCCCAACACAAAAAAGGCAATAAACCACCTTCTCCCCAACCGGCATATCTCGATCCCGGAATCCCTGGTGGCGACGGCCTAGAGTCGACCCCCGTCGATCCGCCCACAGCCCCCACCTTAGGTGTCCAGACGTCGCCGACGACCTCAACACCCAATGCACAGTCCCGACTGTTTCAGCGGCCGTGGCCGCCGCCTTGGCCCCTGCCAGTAGCGGCCCCGTTGCGGTGCGACGCCTTTCCTCCCTGGTTGGGACGCCCGTCTCCAAATGTCCCAAAATGTCCGCGGAGGACCTGGGGGTGTGGCCGGGAACCAATCTCTATCGGGCCCCCACCAGTTTCTGCATTAGTGGGGGCGCTGGAGGGCCGTTCGGGAACCCGTCTCCTGCCGTTCTGGCCCGTCGCCGGCCACGGCTGGCGTTGGGATGGGCAATAAAACCCCTTTTCCCCCAACCGGCAATCTCCGGATCCCCCAGATTCCCTGGCACCGACCCCCATAGGAAAGTTGCCACAGTATTCTTATTGGACTTCAATGACATTTAAAAAAAACAAATAGGCTATATATGAATATATATAAATACCAATAATCCCCTTTCAATTGAATTAAAGTAGCAACTAATGCCCGGGAATGCTGAAGAACATGGAATTCGGCCGGGAAATGCGCGCGCATGCGCATGGCGAAGTGTGATTTTAGCCCAACCATGTATCCGAGACTATTCATACCCAGGAGTATGAATAGACACTCCGTTAATTTTAACTTTCTTCAATGTACAGTGTGCAATGTACAAGGTGTGGTGTTGGTGAATCCGACCTTTCTTCTGACACACACCACACACACACACACACACACAACACACCACACACACAGCACACACACACACACACACACACACAACACACACAGCACACACACACAACACACATGCACACACAACACACCACACACACACACACACCACACACCACATACAAGCTATGATCGCTATTGACCTAAATCATCTTCTAGGCATTCCCAGTTTTCCTTGCTTTAAACATTTTCAGGCAACTTTCTATAGTGTATTTTATAGTATATATATTCTATTAATTGACTTGTTGCAATTGTGTTTCAGTTATAGAACCTTGCCAGTTACATGTACTCTAATTTGTGTAGCCATTACTTCATTTGTAACTTCACATATTTACTATGTAATCGGTAGTGTTGATTGTTTTCCTGCTTCGACTATTAATGATCAATTCTTCATTTCATGATAATCATGGAAATCATTAATTGCGTCATATAATGATGTCTTTCCCTATTTTCGCGGTGAATCCAGGTTGTTATTATCCATGTGAAAAACCTCTGGAACATGTGTGCCGCTTTGGCGCAGAGCGCTTTGAGTGTGACTGCACGCGCACCCGGCTTCCATGGGGACAACTGCACTGTTCGTGAGTGTGTCCAAACTATGCTTCCATTTCCTGTCCCTGCTCTAGAGCACAAAACAGGCTGGACGAAGCCCCCAGTCAGAAGAATGTATGAGCAGCTGCTATACATAGAAAGGCTTGCTTTTCCAACCAGTGCAGATTCACGCTTTCACCCGAAGAAACGATAGAAACCTGCAAGTACTGTATGGTGGGGAGGGAGGATGGGCAGTTTTATTTTGGTGTGTGTTTCTACTGATACACCCAGATTTCCCTTCTCATTTGTTTCAATTTGCATGGGTGAGATAACCACGACACTTTTGTTTGTGTGGGGGTTGAGTGTTGAAACATGTCTCCAATACATGTCTTACTTCCTTCTTCAGCCCATGCAGTGTTCTGCATCATGCGTTTGCGCAGCTATTTGGATCATTTTGTTTGGATCAAACTTACACCAGTAAAATTTGAGCAGTTGAAATAATGTATTTATTGTAACTGAAGTCCAGTTAGAACAACAGAGTGGGACAACAGTTTTTTACAGGGAATGTCCATAGAAGGAAGGTGAAAACTGAAATGGAATATCTTCTCACTTAATGTCACGACAGATGCCAACAACACCCAACAGTGAGTGCTTTCCAGACCAACAGTTGGCTCACAAAAGAGCAAAAAGGAAGAAGTATGGATAAGACTTCCCCTATCGACAATGTTCAACCATCAAATAACCTTACCAGTACCTTTTTTGTATTTTCATACGTCAAACAGAGATGAAAAACGTTTAAATCAAAGGTAAAAATAACCTTGTAATAACCTTGCTTGCCTGGATCCTGTGGCCGAGTGGATGGAGAACCAACTGAAGTTATAATGCAATGATCATCGGAAAAAGAAAATAATGTAGTTATAATTTCTGTCGCCCACGCAGTCTTCGAGAATAGCATTTTTAACTTCAATCTCCAAAAAGTTAATGTATCCATCTAAAAATGTGTGTTTTTATCTCCTTCTCTTTGTTGGGTTGTGGGTAGCTGATTCTGGACGAAGAATTCACCATGTGCTCAAAGCCCAGTCCAGACACGTGTCCACCTACCTCCTCACACACTTCCACTGGCTGTGGATGTGATTAACAACAGCGTCCTGCGCAACATCCTCATGAGGGTTGGTCCTCACTGGTAATGCTGTAAACATTGTGTTATTGATTCACAATACCATACATTATGAACATAATACAGAGTATAGGATGTGACACGTTTTGGAAGTTCAAAACACATGTGTCTGACTTTGATGTTTCCCATGCTCAGTATGTGTTTCAGATCTTTATTTAGTCTTTAAGAGTCTTTAAAACTGTTGAAATTTCCTTTTCATACATTGCTTCTTCTATTTTTAACCAACAACCAGTGGAGCTTTGTTGGACGGAGATAAATCAAATGACATGCTTGTAGCTCGAGATCCCCACCAATTTAAGTCTGTTATGCTCAAGCCAGTAAATATTTAGAGTGGCCATATTTGCAGAAGGCGAGAAGCGATCTTGGTCTTATCGTGCAGACTGGGGAGCAGGAACAGATAGTTGCCGTGTTTGCCTCTGCAGCGCAGGGTTTCGGTGAGGTCCATGCTAGCATTGTGTAAGACGTGCAGACCAATTTTCTCATGAGGAGAAGAGACCTTCAGGGCTGGGTGTTGGTCATAAGGTTTCTCACACAAGGTACTAATGCCCTCTGCCTACATCATCACTTTACAAAAATATAATAACAGTGTAGATACAAGTATATCTGTCTTAACACTGTCTAACACGTGCCATATCCAATGTAAGGATATACAAATGTACATCTTTTTGTTATCAAGGGTCATGCTACCCATGTTTATAATACAAGTTATGGAAATT
>OLKM01005822.1:10000-15838 GCA_900291075.1 Melanogrammus aeglefinus | reverse complement strand
AACTTATTTTGTGAAACATTGAGACAGTCTATATGATTAAGAAATATGATATGGCCAGCAGGAGAGCAAACGAGGAGAGATAACACCAGAAGCTGTTGTGAATCTTGATGGGATTGGTGTGTTTGTGATGAAAAAAAAACCGACCAGTTCCTATTAATTTTTCTTAAACGTTGTACGTCACCCACCACCCAACAGCACACACGCACTTAAGATCATGGGACGGCGAAAATTACCCACCCATTTTTTTTCCTCTGACACTTAACCCATTACTGCGGTTCATTACCAAAACAATTTTAACATCCACACACAACACACCACCCACACACACACACCAGACACACACACACATCAGACCACACACACACACACACACACACACACACACACACACACACACACACACACGCATGCGCAGTGTATTGCAGATCATTTAGTAATTCCATATTTCACTATAATGTTTAAATGGATAAGGAGTCTACTGAATCAATTATTTGCCGTCTATATTAAACTAATGATTGTTTTTGTAAAAGTATAACGTCGGGCCTCAGCAAGCTTTCTCACTCCTTATGTGTTGCTGTATAAAGCCTGGTTTTGCTGCAGCAATAATTGATTACGGCCATACCACCCTGAACACGCCTGTATATCGTCTGATCTCGGAGAAGCTAAGCAGGTTCGGGCCTGGTTTAGTAACTTGGATGGAGAGACCGCCTGGAGGATACCAGGTGCTGTCTGCTAGTTTTTCTCTTTTCAACTCGAGCTCATTGCCTCCGTGGCCTACCGTGACCTGATCTTTACTGCCAACCGTTGTGAGAGAATTTAAGCAACGTACAAAGACTCACACACGTCTCTCAAAACATATTTTTGTGAAACATGAGGACAGTATAGTGATACTGCCAGCAGGGAGCACCAAGAGAGCTGAACGACGACAGTTCTATATTTTTCTTAAACGTTTCATCACCCACACCAACACGCACACACGCACTTAAGATCATGGGAGGACGGCGAAAATACCCACCCATTCTCTGACACTCTTAACCATTTACCCTTGGTACAACATTTAACATCACACACTCACACACACACACACACACACACACACACACACACACACACACACACACACACACACACACACACACACACACACACACACACACGCATGCGCAGTGTATTGCAGATCATTTAGTAATTCATATTTCACTATAATCGTTGTTACATGGATAAGGAGTCTACTGAATCAATTATTGCCGTCTATATTAAACTAAATGATATTGTTTTGGTAAAAGTATAACGTCGGGCCTCAGCAGCTTTCTCACTCCTTATGTGTTACTGTATATAACCCTGGTTTTGCTGCAGCAATAATTACTTACGGCCATACCACCCTGAACACGCCCGATCTCGTTCGAACTCGGAAGCTAAGCAGGGTTGGGCCTGGTTAGTACCTGGATGGGAGACCTACAGGGAAGCCCAGGTGCTTGTAAGCAGGGACGGGAAATAAAGACGGAGAATAAGGAATCGGAAGAAGAGGCTTACGGCCATACCACCCTGAACGCGCCCGACCTCGGAGGCTAAGCAGGGTTGGAGCTGGCTAGTACCTGGATGGGAGGACCTATCTGGGAAGCCCAGTTGCTGTAGGCCGTGACCGGAATACAGAAGGAGAAGAAGAATCGAAAAAAGATAGAAAGGGCATTGTTAACAAGTCCGTGAAGAGATTTGCTGTGCAATGCATGGTTGTTTCATTGTCTGTTTGAATTGTTAAAATGAGTGAACTGGATTAAAGAAATAAAATAATTATAAAAAAAAAAAAAAAACACGCCCGGTCTCGTCTGATCTCGGAAGCTAAGCAGGGTCGGGCCTGGTTAGTACTTGGATGGGAGACAGCCTGGGAATACCAGGTGCTGTAAGCTTTTTCTTTTTCAACTCGAGCTCATTGCCTCCGTGGCCTACCGTGACCTGATCTTTACTGCCAACCGTTTGAGAGAATTTAAGCAACGTACAAAGACTCACAACGTCTCTCAAAACTATTTTTGTGAAACATGAGGACAGTATAGTGATACTGCCAGCAGGGAGCACCAGAGAGCTGAAACGACAGTTCTATATTTTTCTTAAACGTTCACCCACACCAACACGCACACACGCACTTAAGATCATGGGAGGACGGCGAAAATACCCACCCATTCTCTGACACTTTAACCATTTACCTTGGTACAAACATTTAACATCACACACACACACACACACACACACACACACACACACACACACACACACACACACACGCATGCGCAGTGTATTGCAGATCATTTAGTAATTCATATTTCACTATAATCGTTTACATGGATAAGGAGTCTACTGAATCAATTATTGCCGTCTATATTAAACTAATGATTGTTTTTGTAAAAGCATAACGTCGGGCCTCAGCAGCTTTCTCACTCCTTATGTGTTACTGTATAAAGCCTGGTTTTGCTGCAAAAATAATTGACTTACGGCCATACCACCCTGTAACACGCCCGATCTCGTCTGATCTCGGAAGCTAAGCAGGGTCGGGCCTGGTAAGTACTTGGATGGGAGACCGCCTGGGAAATACCAGGTGCTGTAAGCTTTTTCTTTTTCAACTCGAGCTCATTGCCTCCGTGGCCTACCTCGACCTGATCTTTACTGCCAACCGTTTGAGAGAATTTAAGCCAACGTACAAAGACTCACAGCGTCTCTCAAAACTTATTTTTGTGAAACATGAGGACAGTATAGTGATACTGCCAGCAGGGAGCACCAGAGAGCTGAAACGACAGTTCTATGTTTTTCTTAAACGTTCACCCACACCAACACGCACCACACGCAACTTAAAGATCATGGGAGGACGGCGAAAATACCCCACGCCATTCTCTTACACTATAAACATTTACCTTGGGTACAAACATTTAACATCACACACACACACACACACACACACACACACACACACACACACACACACACACACACACACACACACACACACACACACACACACCACACACACACACGCATGCGCAGTGTATTGCAGATCATTTTAGTAATTTCATATTTCACTATAATCGTTTACATGGATAAGGAGTCTACTGAATCAATTATTGGCAGTCTATATTAAACTAATGATTGTTTTTGTAAAAGTATAACGTCGGGCCTCAGCAGCTTTCTCACTCCTTATGTGTTACTGTATAAAGCCTGGTTTTGCTGCAGCAATAATTGCTTACGGCAATACAACCCTGAATACGCCCGATCTCGTCTGATCTCGGAAGCTAAGCAGGGTCGGGGCTGGTTAGTACTTGGATGGGAGACCGCCTGGGAATACCAGGTGCTGTAAGCTTTTTCTTTTTCAACTCGAGCTCATTGCCTCCGTGGCCTACCGTGACCTGATCTTTACTGCCAACCGTTTGAGAGAATTTAAGCAACGTACAAAGGCTCACAACGTTCTCTCAAAACTATTTTTGTGGAAACATGAGGACAGTAATAGTGATACTGCCAGCAGGGAGCACCAGAGAGCTGAAACGACAGTTCTATATTTTTCTTAAACGTTCACACCACACCAACACGCACACACGCACTTAAGATCATGGGAGGACGGCGAAAATACCCACCCATTCTCTGACACTTTAACCATTTACCTTGGTACAAACATTTAACATCACAACACACACACACACACACACACACACACACACACACACACACACACACACACCACACACACACACACACACACCACACACACACACACACACACGCATGCGCAGTGTATTGCAGATCATTTAGTAATTCATATTTCACTATAATCGTTTACATGGATAAGGAGTCTACTGAATCAATTATTGCCGTCTATATTAAACTAATGATTGTTTTTGTAAAAGTATAACGTCGGGCCTCAGCAGCTTTCTCACTCCTTATGTGTTACTGTATAAAGCCTGGTTTTGCTGCAGCAATAATTGCTTACGGCCATACCACCCTGAACACGCCCGATCTCGTCTGATCTCGGAAGCTAAGCAGGGTCGGGCCTGGTTAGTACTTGGATGGGAGACCGCCTGGGAATACCAGGTGCTGTAAGCTTTTTCTTTTTCAACTCGAGCTCATTGCCTCCGTGGCCTACCGTGACCTGATCTTTACTGCCAACCGTTTGAGAGAATTTAAGCAACGTACAAAGACTCACAACGTCTCTCAAAACTATTTTTGTGAAACATGAGGACAGTATAGTGATACTGCCAGCAGGGAGCACCAGAGAGCTGAAACGACAGTTCTATGTTTTTCTTAAACGTTCACACACACCAACACCAAGGGCGTCAGTTTGTTTTTAGAAGTGGTGGGGACAATAACCATAAGCTTGAGTGTAGTTTGAAAAGTGGTGGGTACCCTTATGTAAGCTATTCATCCATTCAACGCTGCATTACAATATGCTCTGCAGTGTATTGTCAGGTGTTGAAAAACCAGTTTGTGTTTTGGCTTGTTTTGCAAAACGACGTTGGAAACACCAGGGTATTGGCTCGGGATATTGTAATACTAATACACACAGGACAAAGAAAAGTGTTGGGCAATTTAACACTTATCTTGACATCAACAAAGTTTACCAGACAATCAATGGCAGACTGTAAAGGGGTAGGCTACGAAATGAAACGAGGTACTACTGAGCATCAGCCTTTTGAAGAAGAGCAAGGGTTGCTGGTAGCATCATGTTATGCCTGCATTAAAAAATGACAAAAAAAAAGCACCCAGAGGCGAAGTGCATCTGCCAAATCCTGACCACCAGTAAACACTCGCGAAGGACCAATTCACACTTCACTCGTTACATCATGAGCAAATTGCCCGCAAATAAAATCCCCTAGAGTTTAGGATAATCACACAGCAGGTTATACGAGAACATATTTATGTCGGGATAGGCCTACCACTGGCTCCAAGTCCAACGTCAAATATCTCAATCAGACAAAACAACTATAACCACATTGGCATAGCAATCGAACCGTGTGTAGCTGCTACTAGCTGCAATCTATATATGAATGCATACTAGCTGGAGCACCAACCAGAATCAGATGATCACAATCGCTTAGGACCGTGGGTAACCTAGCCAGGTCAATGACGTCATCACGAGCAAAGAAAACCAGCAGCAAAGTTTACATAAACCAATTTCTTACCTTATGTGGCCCTCCACATGCAGGCTAGGTGATGTATATCCATATTCGACGTTATCCAGTGTCACAAACATGCTTTTTACAGGAAGCAAAAGGACCGCCTATTTTCTGAATAAAAATGTCAATTTTGGCTGGCTGTCTTGAAACTTCTTTATTATAACACTGTGTGTACAGACAGCCCACGTAGCTGCCTGCCCCCTCCCCCTCGCGATGATATAAAAACAACAAAAAATCGCTATTTATCGCTCGCGTTGTCTCTATCTGGACGACATTTCGCGGCGGTGTCCCGCCCCTAAACACTTCTTATTGGTTGATAAGTACACGCTGCTTGCTTCCTGTTGAATGTGTTTACATCCCTCGATGATTTGATTGGTTGGGATTCTTAACCAATAAAATACACTCGCGACAAAATCGTCACGCTGCATATCAGGACACCCTCGCCGCGAGTTTTCGTCGCCGTTTCGCTCGCCTCGCTGTATGTCAGAACGAGGTGCAAGTCTGCCTTCCAATTGCCAAGTGTAGTAGGCCTGCTGCTGGAATGATTAACCACAGGTGCTCGCGCGGCGCGGCACTGAATGAGAGATACTGATGATCAGAATCCCGCCCCCTCATTTGCTCCACTCACAGCCCGCTGTTGTGCATGCTGTGAGGATGTCTTCGTGCGCGCCTATCGCATGATTTA
>OLKM01005822.1:0-7500 GCA_900291075.1 Melanogrammus aeglefinus | reverse complement strand
GGGTTTTTGCTGCATCAATAATTGCTTACGGACATACCACCATGAACACGCCCGATCTCGTCTGATCTCGGAGAGCTAAGCAGGGTTGGGCCTGGTTAGTACTTGGATGGGAGACCGCCTGGGAATACCAGCTGCTGTAAGCTATTTCTTTTTCAACTCGAGCTTATTGCCTCCGTGGCCAATTGTGACCTGATCTTTACTGCCAACCGTTTGAGAGAATTTAAGCAACGTACAAAGGCTCACAACGTCTCTCAAAACTATTCTTGTGAAACATGAGGACAGTATAGTGATACTGCCAGCAGGGAGCACAAGAGAGCTGAAACGACAGTTCTATATTTCTTAAACGTTCACCCACACGAACACGCACACGCACTTAAGATCATGGGAGGACAGCAAAAATACCCACCCATTCTCTGACACTTTAACCATTAACCTTGGTACAAACATTTAACATCTCACACACACACACGCATGCGCAGTGTATTGCAGATAATTTAGTAATTCATATTTCACTATAATCGTTTTCCATGGATGAGGAGTCTACTGAATCAATTATTGCCGTCTATATTAAACGAATTATTTTTTTTCGTAAAAGTATAACGTCGGTTCTCAGCAGCTTTCTCACTCCTTATGTGTTACTGTATAAAGCCTGGTTTTGATTCAGCAATAATTGCTTACGGCCATACCACCCTGAACACGCCCGATCTCGTTCTGATCTCGGCAGTTAGCAGGGTCGGGACTGGTTAGTACTTGGATGGGAGACCGCCTGGGAATACCAGGTGCTGTAAGCTTTTTTCTTTTTCAACTCGAGCTCATTGCCTCCGTGGCCTACAGTGACCTGATCTTTACTGCCAACCGTTTGAGAGAATTTAAAGCAACGTACAAAGACTCACAACGTCTCTCAAAACTATTTTTGTGAAACATGAGGACAGTATAGTGATACTGCCAGCAGGGAGCACAAGAGAGCTGAAACGACAGTTCTATATTTCTTAAACGTTCACCCACACGAACACGCACACGCACTTAAGATCATGGGAGGACGGCGAAAATAACCCACCCACTCTCTGACACTTTAACCATTAACCTTGGTACAAACATTTAACATCACACACGCACACATGCATGCGCAGTGTATTGCAGATCATTTAGTAATTCATATTTCACTATAATCGTTTACATGGATAAGGAGTCTACTGAATCAATTATTGCCGTCTATATTAAACTAATGATTGTTTTTGTAAAAGTATAACGTCGGGCCCCAGCAGCTTACTCACTCCTTATGTGTTACTGTATAAAGCCTGGTTTTGCTGCATCAAAAATTGCTTTACGCGCAATACCACCCTGAACACGCACGATCTCGTCTGATATCGGAAGCTAAGCAGGGTCGGGCCTGGTTAGTACTTGGATGGGAGACAGCGCTGGGAATACACAGCTGCTGTAAGCTTTTTCCTTTTCAACTCGAGCTCATTGCCTCCGTGGCCTATTGTGACCTGATCTTTACTGCCAACCGTTTGAGAGAATTTTAAGCAACGTACAAAGGCTCACAACGTCTCTCAAAACTATTTTTGTGACACATGAGGACAGTATATTGATACTGCCAGCAGGGAGCACAAGAGAGCTGAAACGACAGTTCTAATATTTCTTAAACGTTCACACCACACGAACACGGCACACGCACTTAAGATCATGGGAGGACGGCGAAAAATACCCACCCATTCTCTGACACTTTAACCATTAACCTTGATACAAACATTTAACATCTCACACACACACACACGCATGCGCAGTGTATTGCAGAAAATTTAGTAATTCATATTTCACTATAATCGTTTACATGGATAAGGAGTCTACTGAATCAATTATTGCCGTCTGTATTAAACGAATGATTGTTTTTGTAAAAGTATAACGTCGGGCCTCAGCAGGCTTTCTCACTCCTTATGTGTTACTGTACAAAGCCTGGTTTTGCTGCAGCCAATAATTGCTTTACGGCCATTACCACCCTGAACACGACCGATCTCGTCTGATCTCGGAAGCTAAGCAGGTGTTGGGCCTGGTTAGGACTTGATGGAGGAGACCGCCTGGGATTTCAGGTTCTGTAAGCTTTTATTTTTTCAAATCGATCTCATTGCCTCCGTGGCCTAACGTGACCTGATCTTTACTGCCAACCGTTTGAGAGAATTTAAGCAACGTACAAAGACTCACAACGTCTCTCAAAACTATTTTTGTGAAACATGAGGACAGTAGGACCTATAGTGATACTGCCAGCAGGGAGCACAAGAGAGCTGAAACGACAGTTCTATATTTCTTAAACGTTCACCCACACGAACACGCACACGCACTTAAGATCATGGGAGGACGGCGAAAATACCCACCCATTCTCTGACACTTTAACCATTAACCTTGGTACAAACATTTAACATCACACACACACACGCATGCGCAGTGTATTGCAGATAATTTAGTAATTCATATTTCACTATAATCGTTTACATGGATAAGGAGTCTACTGAATCAATTATTGCCGTCTATATTAAACTAATGATTGTTTTTGTAAAAGTATAACGTCGGGCCTCAGCAGCTTTCTCACTCCTTATGTGTTACTGTATAAAGCCTGGTTCTGCTGCAGCAATAATTGCTTACGGCCATACCACCTTGAACACGCCCGATCTCGCCTGATCTCGGAAGCTAAACAGGGTCGGGACTGGTTAGTACTTGGATGGGAGAACTGCCTGGGAATACCAGGTGCTCTAAGCTTTTATTTTTTCAAATCGATCTCATTGCCTCTCCGTGTCCTCACGTGACCTGATCTTTACTGCCAACCGTTTGAGAGAATTTAAGCAACGTACAAAGACTCACAACGTCTCTCAAAACTATTTTTGTGAAACATGAGGGAGCAGTATATAGTAATACTGCAGGCAGGGGCAGCACAAGAGAGCTGAAACGACAGTTCTATATTTCTTAAACGTTCACCCCACACCGGACACGGCACACGCACTTAAGATCATTGGAGGACGGCGAAAATACCCACCCATTCTCTTGACACTTTTAACCATTACCTTGGTACAAACATTTAACATCTCACACCACGCACGCATGCGCAGTGTATTGCAAATAATTTAGTAATTCATATTTCACTATAATCGTTTACATGGGATAAGGAGTCTACCTGAATCAATTAATTGCCGTCTATATTAAACTAATGATTGTTTTGTATAAAGTATATACGGTCGGGCCTCAGGCAGCTTTCTCACTCCTTATGTGTTACTGTATAAAGCCGGGTTTTGCTGCATCAATAATTGCTTACGGACATACCACCATGAACACGACCGATCTCGTCTGAACTCGGAAGCTAAGCAGGGTTGGGCCTGGTTAGTACTTAGGGATGGAGACCGCCATGGGAATACCAGGTGCTGTAAGCTTTTTCTTTTTCAACTCGAGGCTCATTGCCTCCGTGGCCTACGGTGACCTGATCTTTTACTGCCAACCTTTTGAGAGAATTTAAGCAACGAACAAAGACTCACAACGTCTCTCAAACTATTTTGTGAAATCTGAGGACAGTATAGTGATAGTGCCAGCAGGGGAGCACAAGAGAGCTGAAGCGACGCAGTTCTATATATTCTTAAACGTTCACCCACACGAACACGCTCACGCACTTAAAGGCATGTAATATGTAACAATTGGTGCCTTAAAATGACAGCTTGAAAAAAATATTGTTGCCGCTACAATGACTTTTTAATAGGGCGATATTTCCGGCTCCTTCACTGCCATCGGGTGTCTGTACTCACATATTACTACGCTATGTAGCTTTCTTGGCGATGCCCGCCGCTCGGGGCGGAGAGTAGTGCGACCTGGCTTTCTGGCAATGATGTACTAATGACATTGTAGGCTCAAAACACGAATCGGTATTTCTTCTAAACCTAAATGTTGTCATTCTTCTTTTGGTTGAATTAGCATTCATCTCCGATTATCACTAATGAATAAACCTATGCAGTCATATTTCTGTAAAATCTTTGAATATTCTTACCTCGGTTAGACATATTTGCTGTTTTTCTGATCACGTCTTCACTGACTCCACTCACCGGTATATAAAGTGAATGCAGCGCGCGAGCTTCAAACATGCACCTATCGTAAATGTGTTTTTACGACACTGGAGTAAACGTTAAATACTAGTAAAAACCTTTAGGGGGAGCTCCAAGGGGAAACCTGCATATTTTTGGAAACCTGCATATTGGGCCTTTAAGATCATGGGAGAGGACGGCAAAAATACCACCCATTCTCTGACACTTTAACCATTAACCTTTGGTACAAAACATTTAACATCTCACAACACACACCCGCATGCGCAGTGTGTATTGCAGACTAATTTTAGTAATTCATATTTCACTATAATCGTTTCCATGGATGAGGAGTCTACTGAATCAATTATTGCCGGTCTATATTAAAAACTAATTGATTGTTTTTTGTAAAAGAATAACGTCGGGCCTCCAGCAGCTTTCTCACTCCCTATGTGTTACTGTTATAAAGCCTGGTTTGTGCTGCAGCAAATAATTGCTTACGGCCATACCACCCTGAACACGACCCGGATCTCGTCTGATCTCGGCAGCTAGCAGGGTCGGGACTGGTTGTACTGGATGGGAGACCGCCTGGGAATACCAGGTGCTGTAAGCTTTTTCTTTTTCAACTCGAGCTCATTGCCTCCGTGGCCTACCGTGACCTGATCTTTACTGCCAACCGTTTGAGAGAATTTAAGCAACGTACAAAGACTCACAACGTCTCTCAAAACTATTTTTGTGAAACATGAGGACAGTATAGTGATACTGCCAGCAGGGAGCACAAGAGAGCTGAAACGACAGTTCTATATTTCTTAAACGTTCACCCACACGAACACGCATCACGCACTTAAAGGCATGGAGGACGGTGAAAATACCCACCCATGATCTGACACTTTAACCATTTAACCTTGGTACAAACATTTAACATCACACACACAGCGTGCTGCGCAGTGATTTGCCAGATCATTTAGTAATTCATATTTTCACTAATAATCGTTTTCCATGGATGAGGAGTTCTACTGAATCAATTATTGCCGTTTCTATGTTGAAACTAATGATTTTTTTGTTTTTGTAAAGGTATAACGTTCGGGCCTCAGCAGCTTTTCTCACTCCCTATGTGTTACTGTATAAAAGCCTGGTTTTGCTGCAGCAATAATTGCTTACGGCCATACCACCCTGAACACCGCCCGATCTCGTCTGATCTCGGCAGCTAGCAGGGTCGGGACTGGTTAGTACTGGGATGGGAGACCGCCTGGGAAATACCAGGTGCTGTAAGCTTTTTCTTTTTTCAACTCGAGCCTCATTGCCTCCGTGGCGCTACAGTGACCTTGATCTTTTACGTAGCCAACCGTTTTGAAGAGAATTTAAGCAACGTACAAAAGACTTCACAACGTCTCTTCAAAAACTATTTTTGTGAAACATGAGGACTAGTTATAGTGATACTGCCCAGCAGGGAGCAACAAGGAGAGCTGAAACAAACAGTTCCTAGTATTTCTTAAACGTTCACCCACACAAACACGCACACGCACTTTAAGAATCAGTGGGAGAGGAACGGCGTAATATACCGCACCCATTAATCTGACAACCTTTAACCATTAACCTTTGGTACAAACATTTAACATCACACACACACGCGATGCGCAGTGTTATTGCAGATCATTTAGTAATTTCATATTTCACTATAATCGTTTACATGGATAAGGAAGTCTACTGAATCTCAATTATTGCCGTCTATTATTAAACTAATGAGATTGTTTTTGTAATAAGTCATTAACGTCGGTGGCCTCAGCAGCTTTCTCACTCCTTAATGTGGTTACTGTATAAAGCCGGGGTTTTGCCGTGCATTTAATAATTGCTTGACGGACATACCACCATGAACACGACCGATTCTCGTCTGAACTCGGAAGCTAAGCAGGGTTGGGCCTGTGTTGAGTACTTGGATGGGAGACCGCATGGGAATACCAGGTGCTGTAGGCTTTTTCTTTTTCAACTCGAGCTCATTGCCTCCGGTGGTGCTACTACCGTGACCTGATCTTTACTGGCCAAACCGTATTGAGAGAATTTTAAGCACGTACAAAGATCTCACAACGTCTCTTCACAAACTATTTTTTTGTGAAACATATGAGCGACAGCATAGTGATACTGCCAAGCAGGGAGCACAAGAGAGCTGAAACGACAGTTCTTATATTTGCTTTAAACGTTCACCCACGACGAAACACGCTCACGCACTTAAAGGCATATATGTAACAATTTGTGCCTTAAAATCACAGATTGGAAAAAAATGCTTGCCGCTTACAATGACTTTTAATTAGGGGCGATTTCCGGCCTCCTTTCACTTGCCATCGGGGGTGTCTGTATTCAAATTACTAACGCTATGTAGCTTTTCTTGGCGCATGTGCCCGCCGGCCTCGGGGCGGAGAGAGTAGTGCGACCTGCTTGTCTGGCAATGATTACGTATATTGACATTGTAGCGCGCAAATGCCTACGATTCTGCGTATTTCTTCACAACTAAATGTTGTTCACTTTTGGTTGAATTAGCATCCTCTCCTTGATACACAATGAATCGAACTATGCAGTCATATTTCTGTTTAAATCTGTTTGAATTATTCTGTACCTCGGTTGACATATTTTGCTGTTTCTGATCACGTGTCTCACTGACTCCACTCCACCGTATACAATGCGTGTGAATGCAGCGCGAACCTCAAACATGTCGCGATCCTATCGTAAATGATGTTCTCTACGACACTGGAGTAAAGCTGTTAAATACTAGTAAAAAAACCTTTTAGGGGGTAGTCCAGGGAAACTGACATATTTTATGGGAAACACCTGCATATTAGGGCCTTAAAGATCGATGGAGGAGGACGGGCAAAAATTCACCACCCATTCTCTGACACTTTAACCCATTAACCTTGGTACAAACATTTTTAGCATCTCACTCACACACACACATATGCATGCGCGCAGTGATATTGCAGATAATTAGTAAATTTGCATTATTTCACTATAATCGTTTACCATGGATAAAGGAGTCTACTGAAATCAATTATTGCCGTCGTATATTAATACTCATGATTGTTTTGTATACGCATATAACGTCGGGCCTCAGCAGCTATATCTCACTCTTATATGTGTTACTGTATAGCAGCCTGGTTTTGCTGTGCAGCAATAATTGATTACGGCCATAACACCCTGAAACACGCCCGATCTCGTACTGCTCTCGAGGAGCTAAGCAGAGGTTAGGGTGCCTCCCTAGCTAAGTGGTTGGATGAAACCCGCGCTGGAATACCAGGTGCTGTTACTGCTTTCTTTTTCAACTCGCGAGCTGTTGCCTCGTGGTCTACCGTGATCTGATCTGTTACTGCCAACGTTTGAGAGAATTTTAAGCAACCGTAGCGCAAAGATCACAACGTTCTCAAACATATTTTGTGAACATCCGGGGGACAGATAT
>OLKM01005821.1:0-15842 GCA_900291075.1 Melanogrammus aeglefinus | reverse complement strand
AAAATAACCCTTTTCTCATTAGTTTTTGTGTTAAAAAAGTTTGTTTATTTTTTAAAAGCACTTATTTTTGATGGAGCTCTACCCAATTTTCGTTGCCTTTGTGCCAATGGACAATAAAGAGATTTCTGATTCTGATATATATCATAAGCACTGTTTATTAATGTAACTATAAAAAAAAAGACCCCCTGTGGAAACATAATATATGATCATTGGCTCTGGGTTTTTTTCATTACTTCGTTTAAATAATGTTTAATGTTAAAATAGTAAAATAACAAATTAAATGTCATATTAAATAATTTCAATAATTCCAATAAAATAAATAATAAGGATTTCCACCAGAGTGATAATATAATATATGTCATCAATAAATCAGTTTACTTACTACTAATTCTGTGTTTGGTCCGTTCTTCAGTCTCCAGTCTCACCTTTAATCACCATCAACCACATAACCACGGTTTACATTCGTCCACAAGCTTCTGCATTGTTTGAGCAGTGATTTGAGGAACATCAAACAACAACACTTAACATAGATCATTTACTTCTGGCCTCAAATTACAGGGGCTTACAATGGCGCTGCATTTTAAAGGCCATTAAAAGGTTGAAATGTCAAAAAGTATTCGCATCTTTAAGTTTTTCGTTACGGTTAAGGACAGCATCCTCAGCATTACATGGATATTAACGTTCAGGAGAGGAGAGAATTGCTTTCGGTCTATCCAGAGCGAATAACAGATTCAGGGTAAAGAAGGGTCACTTCTTCTATGTGGGCCTAACTCGAAGACACAGATGTTCAGGTAAAGAAAGTGGTTTCAATAGGTTTGGTCTACCTCTTTATAGGTGCCAATGTATGTGCTACTAAGTATTAATGTTACATGCAGCCAAGTAAGTTCCACTGTTGCTTGTTCATGATAACAAAAACTGACATAATAAATCAAGAAGGACCCTTCAGGAAGATTGGAAACAAACATCAATGTTCATTAGACAATTACTTCACATTTATATTGTTTTGCTTGGTTTGACATTTTTACTATTTTTCTATATAGATAATATATACATTTTTCAATGCTAGCTTCAAACTATGTGATCGAAATATGTGTCTAAATCAAACTACCGGTCAGCCCAGTGGACACACTTCTTCTATCCAAGAACAAGTCTGAATCCAACTTTTGGATGGATTTTATTCCTTGATAAACAGGTATATTTTCATGTCTGCCACAGAACATACCAAATCTGGACCAATGTTTATATATGGTACTTATTTGTTAATTAGGCGAGGCTGCATGCCCTGTCCACTATTTGTTCTTCTTAGTGTATTCTTTCTTTCTTCTTTTTATTTTCATAATACGTTATATATGTAGAACACCAATTTCGATATAATTTAACTTTAAGCATCACAGTTTAATAATTTCATACCGCTATATTTCCAGTTGTCTCGATGCTCCGGAGCGTGGAGCAGTTCTAGGAGATGACGGCCAAGGCGGTCACAAGGCGGCAGTTAGCCGAGGTAGCCATGGTGGCTATGGAGAGCTTAACCTGTTTGCGGACTCCGTGGAGCTTAAACAAACGTAATCCTATGAACACAATTGTGAGCTTAAACGGTTCTGTATTTTTCTTGTTACACTGCGATAAACGAATAAATCTATTGGAAATATGATTGTTTTATATATATGGGCGTTGTGTCTGGGAGAGCGTGTATATTATGGCTAAAGGCCGGGCGCTTTTGCTAACATATCGGGTTGTACTCGCTAGAAGCTCAATTGCTAATAAATAATGCGCCTGTTCAAGTAATTAGGGGCGAGGGCGTGTTTCAGACCTGTTCACTCAAAAAGGACTCGCCATTGGGATTTGATTCCTGAGTATTTAGTGAGCTGCCGTGGCTGAATATAAGTTCTCCCGGTTTAAGTGTTCTTTAAGTCTCTTGCAAGATATTTCAAGTACAATTTCTAACATAAATTGTAAGATCATTATTATGCTGACTATTTTGAGGATTTTTTTAATATTTAGCTTCATGTAGCCAAAACATTTTTAATATGAGCTGTGTCCCGCCTGCAACTGTTAGTCACGCGAGAAGAAAAAGTTATTAGGTAAATTACGTCTTATTCAGGTATTTTATTTGTGCTCACATTTGAGACTTTTTATGTTGCCTATTTCTGTGTGTGTTGTGGATTGAATTGTCACTGAAGACCCATTTTCTGCTACTATTCAGTGACGTTCTTTACGCAGACCTTGTGAGTAGGCCCTGATGTGTGCGTGAGAGATGGATGAGTGGTCCCTTCCATGTATACCACCAATAAGCGTCATAGATAATAAGGTTGCGTTTCGGGTGTGTATTCGTGTGTTGTTTGCCATTGCAGAAGTAATATGATTTTTCGGTTTTTCTGGCCATATACGTTTTTAGCTGGTTTTTGGTTGATGTGAGCGGTTTTTAAGTCCACAATTGTGACGGATGAGACGCTGATGTGAGGACATTCCATTCAACCTTACCAGGCTTTGTTTTGAGAGGTAGGCCTACTTATATTGTAGATTAGGTGAGTGCTGCATGCAGCTTCTCAACTGGGTGTCCTTCAGTTTTTATTCTTTCTGCTTCATTCTTCATACTATCTTATACAAACTTTGTAGCGACAGAATTTCATCCATCCCTTTCGATTTATTTTAAATGCTAAATGGGACGGGATGAGACTGTGATGTGGACATCCATCACACTACCATATAAGGCTTGTTTGAGAGGTTGGAGATCCATGGTCTCCTTGACGACAGCATCACTGCTTTCATTCAAGCGAGACGCCACGTGGACTCAACGCTGCACGAAGTTTGTCTTTGGTAGTTGTTACTAATTGTCGCTAATTATTCTCGTGGGTTGATCCATTATATCTACTTGACTCTACTTGTCGAAGAGGAAAGCAAACCATGGGTGGCTGTTGCTCCAGACAGGTAAAATTAAAATCTTAATCATAATCTCTTGAAGTTACACCTCTTGCAATCTTTCCTTGAGGGTTGCGATGGAAACCTTTCATCAAATTGTGAAACGTATCAATATTATTTACTAATCAGGCATTATGTAATAATCCCTATTAAGTACCTCGATATTTAGCGACGGCCAACACTGAAACCTTATATTTGTATTAAAAACACATTTGGCCGGTAGCTTCTTATTTGTTGTCTTTGAACGAACCACCCTTGTGTCTCCCGACTACAGCGATGATATTTTTTAAAAACACACATTTGACCGGTAGCTTCTTATTTGTTGTTCTTGAACACGTGTTCTCTTCTTGTGTCTCCCCGACTACAGCGTTCATTATTTTTTTAAAAACACATTTGCTGGTAGCTATTCATTGTTTGTTCGATTGAACACGTGTTCCTCTTCTTGTGTCTCCCCGACTACAGCGATTACATTTTTAAAAACACATTTTGGCCCGGTAGCTTCTTATTTGTGTTGTTCTTTTGAACACGTGGTTAGCGACCTGAACGTTTCTGATGGCCGCAGGCTACATTGACCCTTTGTAATCGACCCCAAACTTTTCAACGGTAGTGTGTTGTGTGTGTGTGTGTGTGTGTGTGTGTGGTATGTGTGTGTGTGTGTATTCTGATAGTGTGTTGTGTGTATATCATATATTATACACACACACTACACACACACATCACACACACACACACACTGACACTATTCATACAACACACACAGTTGCACACATGAATACACTACACACACATTGATTAATGATGCAGTTCTTGTGTTAGTTTGATTACATAATCTATATTATTTTAATTGACTTCTTGTAGTTTCTTTATGATATCAATATTTAAACATGTATTCTTATGAACAACGCCTCTCTTCCTTCTCTTCAAACAGCCTGCCATGGAGGAGGGAGATGGAGGAGAACCTGACCACGGCCCGGTCCCTTTCTGTGGTTTGTATCGTTGCCTAGCGGACCTCAGTCGAGCCACAGGCTCCCTTCTTTGTTTCGCCCCACTACATCAGGTTCTTCCTGTTCTTAATCTTTAGCTACAGCTCTCCTTTGACCCACTACAGCTCGTCCCATCTTCTTCTGTGTCTCCGACTGCAGCTCTCCCCTCATTCTTGTCTCTATACGCTCTCCGATCTATCACGCTCTTCGCTCTCCTCTTCCTTGTGTCTCAGGCCCCCACTACCGGCTCTCTCCCTTCTCTCTCGTCTTGTGTCTCCCCCACTACAGCTCTCCCCTCTTCTTGTGTCTCCCCCGACTACAGCTCTCCCCTCTTCTTGTGGTCTCCCCCACTACAGGCTCTCCCCTCTTCTTGTGTCTCCCCACTACAGCTCTCCCCGTCTTTTTTGTCTCCCCCACTACAGCTCTCCCCTCTTCTTGTGTCTCCCCCGACTACAGCTCTCCCTCTTCTTGTGTCTCCCCCACTACAGCTCTCCCCTCTTCTTGTGTTTCTCCCACACTACAGCTCTCCCTCTCTTCTTGTGTCTTCCCCCACTACAGCCTCTCCCTTCTTCTTGTTGTCTTCCCCAACTACAGCTCTCCCCTCTTCTTGTGTCTCCCCCACTACAGCTCTCCCCTCTTCTTGTGTCTCCCCCACTACAGCTCTCCCCTCTTCTTGTGTCTCCCCCACTCACATCCCTCCTTGTTTCTCATCACCCCGCCTCTCTCTTCTCGTCCCCATCCTCCCCGGTTCTGTTTCCCTGTTCCTGTTCTTTCTGTCCTCTGGTATCTCCCCAATAACTGTGTCTCTTTCTCCCTCCCTCCCCTTCCTCTCTCTCTCCAACAGGAGATCCTGGGATCTTCCAGATGTCATTCACCCCCAGCAGCACAGGATGTCTCCTCTCCCCACCAGGACGGTCATCAGATGTCGGTGAGCAGAGCAGCTCAGGGACCTCAGAGGACACCACCCTGCCTGATGAGGGTGTACCGGGGAAGCAATGCTAATGTAGGTAACAAGTAGCATTAAGTTCACCGCCGGTCAAATTAGGCCACAAAATGACTCATCCATGTTTGGAACTTTTTCAATTTGCGTTCCTGCTTTTTATTTGTCCTTTAAAACATGAGCCCCCATCCTCAGTTGACCTGGATGAATTGTGTGTGTTTCAGGGTACCTGCAGTAGCTGGGAGTGAGCTCAATGAGGGTGGAGACCCACTGGGTCTCCTGCCCAGACAACAGGTACTTTGAAGCAGTCCTCCATTGAGTAGACAGCATATCCCACAGATCAACTATTATTGTCTTAACCGTGGTGGTGGTCTGTCCTCAGAGTTATCCCAGCCTCGTCGCTTCTCATCTCTGCAGTGGTATGACAGCAGGAGCCAACCTTTGTTGATTGCATCAGGGAGCTCCATCAGCACAGGATTGGACATCAGATAGAAATCGATGAATGAATGACTCCATTTTGCTTATATACGTGGACGTGACTTTCCTCCTCATTGCTCGCGTTTCCCTCTCTGTTCCCCTCGTCCCTGTGTGTGTTGCAGTCAGCCTCAGAGGGACCAGATCAGCCGCGCTGCAGGGCCTCCTCTGGTAGGAGCAAGACCCGGAAACACCAGAAGGCCCTTGGGTAAGAGACAGGAAAGACATCTCTGAAGCTGGTTCTTTAGAGAATAAACAGGAACACAAGCAGCCTCTCTGTTTGGGGCCGCTGATGCTTCCTTCACCCCCTTATAGTCCATAGTTTAAGGGGTTCTGGTTATATTTGTAGAGATTTACACTTTTCCCAAACATTGATTGTCTCTTCTTTTAAAACCTAATATTCACGAACTACATACTCCAGGCTGGTACATTGACTTAATGATGTGTATGTGTTTTTCTCCAGCTTGCCCAACATTGGAAACAGCTGCTTCCTGAACGCGTCCCTGCAGTGTCTCTCACAGCCTGCCCTGCTTCTGCAGTGACATCACGGGGCGGCAGGAGGAGCCTCTGGAGAAGCCCCGGAAGCAAGGAACCAAAGCTGAAGCTGCTGAGCTCCAGACTAGAGATCCAGACCCTTAGCCCTCACACTAGAGGAGATCCAGACCCTTAGCCCTCACACTAGAGGAGAACCAGACCCATAGCCCTCACACTAGAGGAGATCCAGACCCTTAGCCCTCACACCTAGAGGAGATCCAGACCCCTTAGCCCTCACACTAGAGGAGAACCAGACCCTTAGCCCTCACACTAGAGGAGAACCAGACCCTAAGCCCTCACACTAGAGGAGAACCAGACCCTTAGCCCTCACACTAGAGGAGAACCAGACCCTTAGCCCTCACAACTACAGTACAGCTTGGACGATTTACTGACAAAGTGAATGCTCCACTGTACAATATTAAGTATAGTAGGTATACTAAGTTCACTTGGTCTTCGTATGCTGTTCTCCAGGTACTTGGGGGAGCTATATAAATCCCGGCAGGGGGAGGGCTCCTACAAAGGCAAGCGCCGGCTCCTTTGGTCCATCAAGAGCAGTCTGGCAGAGTTCAACGAGGAGTACAAGCATATCTCTGAGCAGGTACAGCTGATGACTCCTTATCTCTTGGCTTATGCGCTTGTTGAGGATTAAACACATGTCAACTGAACTTCTGGTTTCTGACAGGATGCTCATGAGTTCCTGCTCCTCCTCTTCATGAAGATGAAGATGGAAGGTGAGACACTGCAGGAGACCTCCACGTCATCCAGCTATGTCTGCCCCGTCCAGAACTTTGAGTTCAGACTGCAGTGTGTACGCACCTGCTCCAGGTAACGCTTGACTTCATCGAATGTATTATTGTTGTCACATAGTTCTACTATAGTACCTCCATCATTCAATGATGGAAGTCAGAGTCAATCACTGTTACGCCAACACTTGTGGCATCATGATCTGGTCTGCTGTGTTCAAATGGTGATTTTCTGTTCTCTGCTCGTCTTAAAAGCTGCGGTGACAAGGTCTTCCAGGAGGAGGAGCAGAACCACTTGTCCTTGGACCTCCACCCGTCGTTGATAGCTGGCCTCCAATTCTACTTCAAAGTCAGTACACCGTTGTGTTGGTATGTCAGATTATGCTGGTCCACTGATACTCACAGAGCACTTTCCCTCAGCCTTCAGAGTTGGAGTGCACCTGCCGGCAGTGCTCTGGTTGCCAGGCC
Organism: Melanogrammus aeglefinus; assembly: GCA_900291075.1. Taxonomy (NCBI): domain Eukaryota; kingdom Metazoa; phylum Chordata; class Actinopteri; order Gadiformes; family Gadidae; genus Melanogrammus; species Melanogrammus aeglefinus. The sequence continues at coordinate 8,781 of OLKM01005821.1, read as the reverse complement.
ACAGTGGTTCGGCATTTCCTCACTCTGCCCAGGTGAGCCATGAACTTGAGTCGGTTGTCTCCAATAATGCCTTGAAGCAGCCTTTTCATACGTACGGGCGCGTGTGTGCATGCAGCGACCTGACGGTGAACCGTCCTGACGGTGAACCGTTTGTGTGTGCCACAGAGTGTTACTCCTTCACGTGAAGCGCTTCCACCACGACGGGGCACAGTTGAGGAAGGTGACCGATGCCGTCAGCGTTCCTCCATGGCTGTCTCTGGCCTCCCTCGTTGGCGGGCAAGGTGCTGCAACTGGGATGGACCCGCTGAGGTAAGAGATAAGGAAACAGACTGGGACGGTAGGCAGTGCGTCGTGCTTCATGGAAAACAGACTGGGCCGGGTTGGAAGTGGTGGGGCGTCGTTGAAACAGAGTCCGATTAATCTAGATTGGTAATCCGGCCATAAACTCCCATGCCTCTTATAGAGGACCTAACACAACCATTTTAGTTTGAATTAAACATTAATAGTTTAATTTACGATCCTCAATATCTGATTAATCATTATGTATGGAATGTGTTGTAGATCAAGTTATGGAGAGGGGGACATCGCATCTCGAGCAAAACCAAGTGCAACCATGGGTAAGAAAAAAGTGATGGATTCATATCTCATGCCCAACCGCTTGAGTTCTTCAGTTGCGTACAAAACAGGATTGTTTGGTGTGTTTCTCAGCCAGCAGTGGATCATCTTTGACAGTGCAGGAGACAGGGACAGAGATCTTCAGGGAGGGTTCATGGGGTGAGAGGGGCCAGGGAGAGAGCTGTAAGTACACAGTGGGACAGAATATGGACAGATTCAAGTGATGATGTAACAGAGAGGCTCGAAGCGTTTTTTACACTGCCAATATGCCCGTCTTATTTGAAACTTTTTCCCGGCACTGGCGTTTTTGCACTTGTAAATAGTTAATGGGGTTTGTGGCCTACATTGAGACGTAGTCTACTCATTCTTGCATGCGAGTGGCTTGAATAATAAAAAAAATTAAACATTCTGAGTATGCAAATTATTCTAAAGATGTCTACGTGCGTAGACCCGCCTGCTGCAATGCATAAGAAAGCCGGCTCTTTGACGAAGGGGGAATACACCCCCTCGGTTTTACATCTGCCAAGCAGCGACCGTACCTGCTTGGCAGATGTAAAAATGCTTAGGGTTAGGTTCTATGACAAATGAATCCTGTTTCTACAGGAGGATCACAGCAACCAGAGCACCTACCGTCTGTCGGGGATGGTCTCTCACCTCGGGGACAGCATCAACACCGGTAACTAAAGCTTTTATAGTAAAGAATGTACATCTTTACCTGACACATGCGTCAGACACTAGACCCGTCCCACCGCCGGGGGACAGCAAGGTAATGGATGTCTTGTGTCCCCTCAGGTCACTTACATCAGTGACGTCGCTAGAGAGGACGGCGCCGGATGGTTCACCCTCAACGATGCCCGTGTGAAGCCCGTGGAGACGGCGGTCCTGAGGACCAGAGAGAAGACCGCCTACATGTTGTTTTACGTCCTAAGGTGATACTTAAAACGTTACTCTCTGCAACAGCCAATGCTTCTTTTAGACTCAAAGTCTGTTTGACTCACTGGACTTACTGAAACACTGACTCCTGCTTGTCTTCTTCCACCAGTGGAGCAGAAGAGGGAAGCCATGTCCCACTGGCTCAAAACCAGGAGCCATCTGGAGCTGAGAGGGACCAAGACCTGTGAGGCCCAGGAGGGCCTTTGATTGGTGGAGCCTCTACAGCCCGCTCTAGGGGCCACACCCTGCACCCCTGCAGCCCCCCTCTACATCCTCCCCCAGGGGCCACACCCTGCGACCCCCCTCTAGGGGACCTGCGGCCCCCCTCTACACCCCCCTCTGGGGGCCACACCCTGCGGCCCCCCTCTACACTCCCCTCTAGGGGCCCTGCGGCCCCCCTCTACAGCCCCCTCTAGGGGCCGTGCAGCCCCCTCTACACCCCCCTCTAGGGGCCCTACGGCCCCCCTCTTTGGACGTTAAGGCTGATCATTTTGAGGATCACATTATTTTTATTTTGTATAATAATAATGAGGAGCATATTCATAGTATCAATAATATGATAACTATGTATAATATATAATGTGAATATATACATTCAGGAGGACCTGACCTGGACAATAAACACCAAGGCACTTCTGAAAAAGGCCCAACAGAGATTGTATTTCCTAAGGATCCCCAGGAAGAACAATCTTCAGGAAAAAATGCTGTTGACCTTTTATCGCTGCACCATTGAGACTGTCCTGAGCTACGGCATCTCGCTGTGGTTTGCCAGTTGCACTGCAGCTGAGAGGAAAGCACTCCTTAGGGTCATAAAAACAGCACAAAAAGTCATTGGATGTCCTCTTCTCTCTCTTGAGGATGTCTACAATAGACACTGCCTCAGGAGAGCTCATAGCATCCTGAGAGACTCATCCCACCCAGGCCATAACCTGTTTGAACTTTTGCCCTCTGGGAGGCGCTACAGGGCAATCAAATCAACAACAAACAGGCTAAAAAACAGTTTCTACCCCAGAGCTGTTATTTCTCTAAATAATGCAGAATTATAAATTGTTGCATTATCATACCAATCTGACCTTTAAAATTGGCTGACATTTTAAAATATATATATTTGTTTTTGAGTTCTTTCACATTCTATATATATATATTTTTTTTTTTTTTAAAAATAACCCTTTTCTCATTTAGTTTTTGTTTAAAAAAGTTTTATTTTTTAAAAGCACTTATTTTGAGAGCCTCTACCCCAATTTCGTTGCACTTTGTGCAATGACAATAAAGAGATTCTGATTCTGATATAATATAATAGCACTGTATATAATGTAACTATAAAAATAAGACCCCCTGTGGAACTAATATATGATCATTGAGCTCTGGTTTTCATTTACTTTCGTTTAAATAAATGTTTAATGTATAAATAGTAAAATAACAATTAAAATGTTCATATTAATAATTTCAATAATTCCAATAAAATAAATAATAAGATATCACCAGAGTATATAATAATATATGTCATCAATAAATCAGTTTACTTACTACTAATCTCCTGTGTTTGGTCCGTTTCTTCAGTCTCCAGTCTCACCCTTTAATCACATCAACCACATAACACAGGTTTACATCGTCCACAGCTCTGCATTGTTTGAGCAGTAGATTTGAGGAACATCCAAACAACAAACACTTAACATAGATCATTTACTTGGCCTCATTAATTACCAGGGCTTACAATGGCGCTGCAATTTAAAGGCCATTAAAAAGGTGAAATGTCAAAAAAGGTATTCGCACTCATTTAAAGTTTTTCAGTTACCGTTAAGACAGCATCCTCAGCATTAATGGATATTAACGTTCAGGAGAGGAAGAATTGCTTCGGTCTATCCAGAGCCGAATAACAGAGTTCAGGTAAAGAAAGGTGTCACTTCTCTATGTAGGCCTACTCAAGAACACAGAGTTCAGGTAAAGAAAGTGGTTTCAATCAGGTTGGTCTACCTCTTTATAGTGCCATGTAATGTGACTAATATTAATGTTACATGAGCAAGCCAAGTAAGTTCCACTGTTGCTTGTTCATGAATAACAAAAACTGACACTAATAAATCAAGAAGACCCTTCAGGAAGATTTGGAAAACAAAACTGTCAAATGTTCATTAGACAATTACTTCACATTATATTTTTTTGCTTGGTTGACATTTTACTATTTTCTATAAATAGATAATATATACATTTTTACAAATGCTAGCTTCAACTATGTTGATCGAATATGGTCTAAATCAAACTTACCGAGTCAGCCCAGTGGACACACTCTCTATCCAAGAACAAGTCTGAAATCCAACTTTTGGATGAATTTATTGCTTGATAAATTACAGGTATATTTTCATGTCTGCCAGAACATACCAAATCTGACCAATAGTTATATACTGGTACTTATATTGTAATTAGGCGAGTGCTGCATGCCACTGTCCACTATTGTTCTTCTTTAGTTGTATTCTTTCTTTCTTCTTCTTTATTATTCTATACGTATATATGTAGAAACACAATTTCGATATAATTTAAACTTTAAGCATCACAGTTTAAGTTAATTTCATACCGTATATTTCCAGTTGGTCTCGATGCTCGAGCGTGAGCAGTTCTAGAGATGACGGCCAAGGTCACAAGGCGGCTAGTTAGCGATAGCCCATGGTGGCTATGAGAGCTAACCTTTGCGGACTCCGTGGAGCCTAAACAACGTCAACCTAGAAACACAATGTGAAGCTTAAACGGTTCTGTATTTCTTGTTACACTTGCGATAAAACGATAAATCTATTGGAAATATGATTGTTTTATATATATCGGGCGTTTGTCTGTGGAGAGGCCCGTTTATATTATGGCTAAAGGCCGGGCGCTTGCTACATATCCGGGTGTACTCCCGCTAGAAGCTCAATGCTAATAAATAATGCTTGCCTGTCCAATAGTAATTAGGGGCGAGGGCGGGCTTTCAGACCTGTCACTCAAAAGACTGCGCCATTGGAGATTTGATTCCTGAAGTATTAGTGGAGCTGCCGTTGGCTGAACATAGTTCTCCGGTTTATGTTCTTTAAGTTCTTGCAAGAATATTTCAAGTTCAATTTCTACATAAATGTAAGATCATTTTATGCGTGACTATTTTGAGGATTGTTTTAATATTAGCTCATGTACCAAACATTTTTAATATGAGCTGTGTCCCATGCACACTGTGTAACGAAAAAGTTATTAGGTAAATTACGTCTTATTCAGGTATTTATTTTGCTCACATTTGGACTTTTATGTTCCTATTTTGTGTGTTGTGGATTAATGTCACCGAAGACCCATTTTCTACTACTATCAGTGACGTTCTTTACGCAGACCTTGTGAGTAGGCCTATGTGTGCATGAGAGATGGATGAGTGGTCCCTTCCATGTATACCACATAACGTCATAGATAATAAGGTTGCGTTTCGGTGTGTATTCGTGTGTTTGCCATTGCAGAAGTATATGATTTATCGGTTTTCTGGCCATATACGTTTTTAGCTGGTTTTTGGTTGATTGAGCGGTTTTTAGTCCACAATTGTGACGGGATGAGACGCTGATGAGGACATCCATCACATTACCAGGCTTGTTTTGAGAGGTAGGCCTACTTATATTGTAATTAGGTGAGTGCTGCATGCAGCTCTCAACTGGTGTAGGCCTACTTCAGTTTTATTCTTTCTTTCTGCTTCATTATTCTATACAAACTTTGTAGCGACAGAATTTCATCCATCCCTTTCGATTTATTTTAAATGCTAAATGGGACGGGATGAGACTGTGATGTGGACATCCATCACACTACCACATAAGGCTTGTTTTGAGAGGTTGAGATCCATGGTCTCCTTGACGACAGCATCACTGCTTCATTCAAGCGAGACGCCACGTGGACTCACGCTGCACGAAGTTGTCTTTGGTAGTTGTTACTAATTGTCGCTAATTATTCGTGGGTTGATCATTATATCTACTTGACTGACTCTACTTGTCGAAGAGGAAAGCAAACATGGGTGGCTGTTGCTCCAGACAGGTAAAATTAAATCTTAATCATAACTCTTGAATGTTACACCTTGCAATCTTTCCTTGAGGTTGCGATGGAAACCTTTCATCAAATTGTGAAACGTAATCAATATTATTACTAATCATGCATTTATGTAATAATCCCTATAAGTAACCCGATATTTAGCGACGGCCAACACTGAAACCTTATTTTATTAAAAACACATTTGGCCGGTAGCTTCTTATTTGTTGTTCTTTGAACGAACACCACTTCTTGTGTCTCCATGACTACAGCGATTATATATTTTTAAAAACACATTTGGCCGGTAGCTTCTTATTTGTTGTTCTTTGAACACGTGTTAACACCTCTTCTTGTGTCTCCCCGACTACAGCGATTATATTTTTTTAAAAACACATTTGGCCGGTAGCATCTTATTTGTTGTTCTTTGAACACGTGTTAGCGACCTGAACGTTCTGATGGCCGCAGGCTACATTGCCCATTATTTTAATCACCCAATTTTCTAGGTAGTTTTTGTTTGTATCTTTGACTGTGTTAGCGACTTGATACGTTTATGATATTTAGGCCGGTAGCTTCTTATTTGTTGTTCTTTGAACACGTGTTAACACCTCTTCTTGTGTCTCCCCGACTACAGCGATTATATTTTTTTAAAAACACATTTGGCCGGTAGCATCTTATTTGTTGTTCTTTGAACACGTGTTAGCGACCTGAACGTTCTGATGGCCGCAGGCTACATTGACCCTTTGTAATCGACCCCAAACTTTTCAACGGTAGTGTTTGTGTGTGTATAAATATATACACACACACACACACATATTGATTAATTCATACAAAAAGTTTGAATACATATATATATGTATGATGACTTCTTGTGTTTCATTCAATCATCATTTAAATATTGTAATATTATGAATAATTCTCACGCCCCTTTCTTCAAACAGCCTGCCATGGAGGGAGATGGAGGAGAACCTGACCACCGGCCCGGCCCTTTCTGTGGTTGTATCGTTGCCACAGAAGGAACCCTCTTTTTTCCCCACTACAGCTCTCCCCTCTTCTTGTGTCTCCCCCACTACAGCTCTCCCCTCTTCTTGTGTCTCCCCCACTACAGCTCTCCCCTCTTCTTGTGTCTCCCCCACTACAGCTCTCCCCTCTTCTTGTGTCTCCCCCACTACAGCTCTCCCCTCTTCTTGTGTCTCCCCCACTACAGCTCTCCCCTCTTCTTTGTGTCTCCCCCACTACAGCTCTCCCCTCTTCTTGTGTCTCCCCCACTACAGCTCTCCCCTCTTCTTGTGTCTCCCCCACTACAGCTCTCCCCTCTTCTTGTGTCTCCCCCACTACAGCTCTCCCCTCTTCTTGTGTCTCCCCCACTACAGCTCTCCCCTCTTCTTGTGTCTCCCCCACTACAGCTCTCCCCTCTTCTTGTGTCTCCCCCACTACAGCTCTCCCCTCTTCTTGTGTCTCCCCCACTACATCCCTCCCTGTTTCTCATCACCCCGCCTCTCTCTTCTCGTCCCCATCCTCCCCGGTTCTGTTCCCTGTTCCTGTTCTTCTGTCCTCTGGTATCTCCCCAATAACTGTGTCTCTTTCTCCCTCCCTCCCCTCCTCTCTCTCTCCAACAGGGATCCTGGATCTTCTTCTGTCCTCTGGTATCTCCCCAATAACTGTGTCTCTTTCTCCCTCCCTCCCCTCCTCTCTCTCTCCAACAGGGATCCTGGATCTTCCAGATGGCATCACCCCCAGCAGCACAGATGTCTCCTCCCCACCAGGACGGTCATCAGATGTCGGTGAGCAGAGCAGCTCAGGGACCTCAGAGGACACCACCCTGCCTGATGAGGGTGTACCGGGGAATCAAATGTAGGTAACAAGTAGCATTAAGTTCACCGCCGGTCAAATTAGGCCAAAAATGACTCATCCATGTTTGGAACTTTTCAATTTGCATTCCTGCTTTTTATTTGTCCTTTAAAACATGAGCCCCCATCCTCAGTTGACCTGGATGAATGTGTGTGTTTCAGGGTACCTGCAGTAGCTGGGAGTGAGCTCAATGAGGTGGAGACCACTGGGTCTCCTGCCCAGACAACAGGTACTTTGAAGCAGTCCTCCATTGAGTGAGACAGCATATCCCACAGATCAACTATTATTGTCTTAACCGTGGTGGTGGTCTGTCCTCAGAGTTATCCCAGCCTCGTCGCTTCTCATCTCTGCAGTGGTATGACAGCAGGAGCCAACCTTTGTTGATGTGCACATCAGGGAGCTTCCATCAGCACAGGATTGGACATCAGATAGTCTGTCCTCAGAGTTATCCCAGCCTCGTCGCTTCTCATCTCTGCAGTGGTATGACAGCAGGAGCCAACCTTTGTTGATTGCATCAGGGAGCTCCATCAGCACAGGATTGGACATCAGATAGAAATCGATGAATGAATGACTCCATTTTGCTTATACGTGACGTGACTTTCCTCCTCATTGCTGCGTTTCCCTCTCTGTTCCCCTCGTCCCTGTGTGTTGCAGTCAGCCTCAGAGGGACCAGATCAGCCGGCTGCAGGCCTCCTCTGGTAGGAGCAAGACCCGGAAACACCAGAAGGCCCTTGGGTAAGAGACAGGAAAGACATCTCTGAAGCTGGTTCTTTAGAGAATAAACAGGAACACAAGCAGCCTCTGTTTGGGGCCGCTGATGCCTTCACCCCCTTATAGTCCATAGTTTAAGGGGTTCTGGTTATATTTGTAGAGATTTACACTTTCCCAAACATTGATTGTCTCTTCTTTAAAACCTAATATTCACGACTACATACTCCAGGCTGGTACATTGACTAATGATGTGTATGTGTTTTCTCCAGCTTGCCCAACATTGGAAACAGCTGCTTCCTGAACGCGTCCCTGCAGTGTCTCTACAGCCTGCCCTGCTTCTGCAGTGACATCACGGGGCAGGAGGACCTCTGGAGCCCCCGGAGAAGAACCAAGCTGAAGCTGCTGAGGTCCAGTAGAGATCCAGACCCTTAGCCCTCACACTAGAGGAGCTCCAGACCCTTAGCCCTCACACTAGAGGAGATCCAGACCCTTAGCCCTCACACTAGAGGAGATCCAGACCCTTAGCCCTCACACTAGAGGAGAACCAGACCCTTAGCCCTCACACTAGAGGAGAACCAGACCCTTAGCCCTCACACTAGAGGAGAACCAGACCCTTAGCCCTCAAACTACAGTACAGCTTGGACGATTTACTGACAA